>BMAO01032145.1:97899-205683 GCA_019973975.1 Trichonephila clavata
TTACGGATTTTAAAGATTTTTTTTGTGATTTTCATAAAATAAAGTTTTTGCGAGAAATAATATAAACATTATTTTTGTAACCTTTTTTCTTCAAAAATTATTGTTGTTTCCAATCAATATGTGAAAACTTGAAATTTTCAATTAAAAATTGAGCCCTCAAAAATAATGAAAACTTTAAAGACATTCTAAAGGCTTTGCGCATGCGCGAGAATCATTATTATTATTTTTTCCCCCTTCTGTTTAACGCTCAGTGGCCAAGGTCAAACTTGCTGTTGCAATATTTTTTCCATTATTGAAATGTGAGTGAGGGATTTTTAATAAGTCGCACTGTTCACCTACTCCAGAGTTTTTTGGCGACGGACTTCGAAATTTTCAATTTAAAACTTTTAGAATCAGTGATTTTAAAAAAAAGCCAAAAACTTTTTTGAACAAATTTTAATAAAACACTCAAAATACTTAAATCAATCATTTAATAATTTCTTCTTTTATAAAGGTAATTAATTGCATGAAACTTTTTCGCCCCGAGTCGAATATTTTAAAAAATCCTCACAATTTTACTCCAAGAATTAAAATAGTAGTGAAATTTTGTAATTTTAAAAATTTATACTTTCTGTCTTTTTTTCAGCATACAACTATTTTTAAAAAAACTACATTTTCGTTTCCGGGAAATAAAAAATTGCAACGAAAGAATTGGAAAGTGAGTGGGTGATTTTAAAATTCACCCTGTTTGCCTATTCGAAAATTTTTGGTGACGGACCTCGAAATTTTCAACCATTCTCAAGTGACGAGGACGACACCTGAGCTTTCACCCATGTTTAAGAATTACCACACCACACCAACGCAAGAACAAATTTCGAAAAAGGGAGTTTTTATGACATAGTTAAAGAAATCACTCACATTGCGCGCATACACACACACAAGTGCTTTCGGCCTGAGGGAAACACGAAATTTCCATGGGGATGAAATTATTCACTCAGGAAAAGGAAAGAATTGGAAAGTGAGTGAGTGATTTTTAAATTTGCACTGTTTGCCTATTCAAGGGTTTTTGGTGACAGACCTCGAAATTTTCAACCATGCTCAAGTGACGAGGACGACACCTGAGCATTCACCCATCTTTAAGAATTACCACATCACACCAACGCAAGAACAAATTTCGAAAAAGGGAGTTTTTATGACATAGTTAAAGAAATCACTCACATCGGGCGCATACACACACAAGTGCTATCGGCCTGAGGGAAACACGAAATTTCCATGGGGATGATGTTATTCACTCGGTAAAACGAAAGAATTGTAAAGTGAGTGGGTTATTTTTAAATTCGCACTGTTTGCCTATTCGAGGGTTTTTGGTGACGGACCTCGAAATTTTCAACCATGCTCAAGTGACGAGGACGACACATGAGCTTTCACCCGTCTTTAATAATTACCACACCACACCAACGCAAGAACAAATTTTGAAAAAGGGAGTTTTTATGACATTGTTAAAGAAATCACTCACATCGCACACACACACACACACACACACACAAGTGCTATCGGCCTGAGGGAAACACGAAATTTCCATGAGGGTGAAGTTATTCACTCGGTAAAAGCCCGTGCAACGCCGGGCTAAGCGGAGAGGAAAGAAACAAAGAAATCAAAGTAATTTCGGAAAATAATATTGGAAGTGCTGAATTTGTGAAGTTGAGTGAATATTAACGTCCCACTGTTCAGCAACACGAGGCCTTTTAGGGACGGTCCGCATAATTTTGAACCATGGTCAAGTGATGCGGACGACACCTGAGCTGGCACCCCCTCTCCTAACTACCACACCACACCAACGGGAGGACGTTTGAGCTCTCGACATATTTTATGTGCATCCCTCCCCCTACACGGCGGGTCTTCAGTGGTACTAGGATCGAGAATTTGTGAAGAGAAAGGAAAATGTTAAGCAACAAAGCCATGACACGCACTCACGGGTCATGCACTCACATCGTATGCGTCAAACCCCACAAAAGTGTTGGCGTTAGAATAAAAGGAGGAAATTAACATGGGGATTAAGTTATACCCTCTGTATAAGCCCGTGCAACACCGGGCCATGAAAGCTAGTTTTCAATAAAAGGTGCAATATATTAAATCTAAAGATAAAATAAAACTTTGAGAGATTTGGTTTCATATTTGATTTTAAATTTATTATTGTATCAGAACTTATTTCACAACTTGCTGTATATATGTGTTACAATTTCACTTGATGTTCATTTAAATTCTAATTTTATATATTTTCCCCTTTAAATCTTAATTATAGGTACAATTTTCCTAAATGCCAGTTTCATTTCACTCCCCTCATTTCCTAGTGTTTTGATTTAATCTTAGTAAAAAGTCGCTTGGCTCTTAGAAAAAGAATATATTTATAGCCTAAATGTGCTTCACACTCTGTGAGTGTCTGGCAGCAATTTTTTCATTAGAATCACTTATGCCTTTGCAAAAATAACTATTTACTCTTAAATATTTATTATACTTCCCATTGTAATCCTCTATTTGAGAAAATGTTGAGATTCTTTTGTCTCTTTTTTTGAATTACACTGATAGGGAATGGACATAAAATCTCCACTTGCGTTATGTTTAAAATATATTAGATAAATTTTTTTTTACTCGACTCTCTTGTCATTATTATTTCTGTAAGTATTTTATATGTATTTAAAACCATATATATTATAATTTTGATTTTTAATTATTAATTTATTTCTTATTGTTAAAAGAGGGTGACATATTATGAATGGGTTGAGTAATTTAATAAACACATTCTTAACAATTTTCTTTGAATATCTCTGGATGTTAAGGAAATTTAGATTATATGTTTTTTAAAGCATTTTTAATTTATTTTGCAAAGAAAAAGACATAAATAATAAATTGTAATGTTTTGAATCTAATTACTTATGTTAATTATTTAATAAATTTGCTGTCATAAATTAGTTTTATTTTGAACCATTAAAAATGCACCAATTTTATCTAGTTATGATAAGAATTGGGAAAGTTATTAAAAATGTTGCACTTTTTTATGGTTATGTTGTCATAAAGAAGTTCAAACATTTGAGTTATATGCAATATGCGTTAAGAACTTAAGTATCAACCTAATATGTGCTTTGAAATATTGTAATTGTTTGGGGATGTATTTTATTTGATACCATTATCATTTAAATATATGCTAAAAAGTTAACACGTTGTTAAGGGAATTTTTTTAATTATAATTTTTTTTTTCATTTGTAAAATTTTTTCATAATTACTAGTTTTAAAAAATAAATATGCCCATTAAATTATGAAAAAATCAAATAAATGAATAAATTTAATAAATGAATATATAGAAAAACAATGACAAAGTACAATATGTTTAGTAATGAAACAATGCATTTTATAAAATTTTGAAAAAATTAATATTCTTTAGTTAAATTATGAAAAAGGTGCAAAATCTATAGATAGAGCATAGGGGAAAAAGTTATTCATAAGATATGCATGGTTTTTTAATTCTAATTTTTCGAAAGCATCCTATATTTATATTGCACCATTATACTTTGGATTTTAGTATATCTGTGATCTCTCTTTTATCTATTGAAAAAGGGGGGTGGGGATCTCTAAATGCCTTTGAACTATTTTTGTGGGTAACATTTTTGTTGTTTTAAATACAACTATTTTTGTTCTTACATAATATATTTTAATAAAGATTAATATTTTCTTTCATTTTTCTAGACATGCTTTGCCTCTTTTTACCTCTTTATTAAATGTTGTTTGTGCTTATGATCCTGTTGGATATGGTGTTCCTTTCAATCATCTGTTATTCACTGATTCCAGAGAACCTTTAGTAGAAGTTGCACTACAGTTGCTCATAGTATCACTTGATCATGATTTCAGGGAACCTGCAAATGAGGACAACTCAGAAGTAATCTTTAAATATTGTTGAAATTTTCTAAGTTGATTTTCAAAATGATTTTCTTACCAATTTTCTTAAAAATCGTTCATTTGTACAGTTTCGTCAATATAATATTAAAGGCTATGTTTGCTGTTTAAAAGAATGTGATGCAAAAGTGAAGCATTTTTAGTTAGAAAAGTACTGTAGGATTTTTATATAAAAATTATACTTTTATATAGAGCAGTGGCTTTCAAAAAACTGTGTTATGAGTTCTTTTGGATGTACATAAAAAATTATAAGGGGACAAGGGTTGGCATTGAAAAAAATTAAACATTTCCTAAAAAATAGCATTGAAGATGTACTTAATTTTTGTTAACAACCAAAGAGGTACAATGACAAAAACATGTTTAAAAATTACTACTACTATAACTTTATTACTAGTACAGAGAGCATCACATTTTAATATTCTATTAATTCTTAACTGAATTTAACGTATTTTCTAAAATTTTGTATACAGTATAAAACATGTTTTATTGTGATTCTTTGTTTTGTACAGCATGGATTTGTATATTATTATCAGTTTTTTTAAATGTAGCTCCTGTATTATATTGGGGTTACCAGTACTGTATCGTGTGGTTAGCATCCATTGATCACAAAAATTTAATCATTTAAGTCTACAAATACAGAAATATATGTGTTTAAAACTTTAAAATTAAAATATTCCTTTGGATGCATGTTTTTTGGTGAGAAAAGTGTACTGTTAAAGCATTCTGCTGTATGTATATATATCCATAAATATTAGAAATCAATGAAGTAATATATATTTAAGTATATAAAAATGCATATATATAAGTTAATGAAAGTAACTATTTATTGATTATTTCATTGTCATAAGTTTAAATTAAGATCATCTTAAAATTTAATTATATTTATAGAAGATTACAGATCTTATGTTAATCAGATTTATTAAATGTATTATAGATCTTGCTAATTTGTTTATGTATTAATAAAAGTGTTTCATTTGAATTTTTTAAAGATATCTTTTCAATTGTATTCTTATTCATTTATATATTCTCTATGCATTTTAGAAGGGGTTGCCGAGTAATTTATTTATCAACTATTTATCTCGCATACACAGAGAAGAAGATTTTAGTTTTATTTTAAAAGGTTTTACAAGACTTTTGAACAACCCTTTAATTCAAACATACATTCCTAATTCTACCAAAAAAGTCCAGTTTCATCAGGAGCTTCTCATATTTTTTTGGAAAATCTGTGATTATAATAAAGTAAGTATGTGTTTGTTCTGTATCTGTAATTTAACGCATTCATATTTATACAACATAATTATGGATTAAATTTTTTACTTTAAGTAGTAACAAATATTAAAATTAAAATAAATATGCATATAATTTTGGAAGGAATGACTTTTTTGGAAATAAGGGAATAAGTTTGTTGGTATTGTTGAGAATAATATGTTGTTATGAATTTTATGTAAAAGAATACTTAAAATAGTGTAAATAATTTATATCTGGATGTGTAATATGTTTATATTACTCTGTTATATTTACTTTATGTTACAATTGCATTATTCGCAAGCAATGCCATCCCTTACATTATAATGGCGATTTAATGGGAACTTGGCGATAGAGCCAAGTTGGCATCATTTTGGCAAGTTCGTGACCCTATGGATTCTTTTGGAGATTAGTGGAGAAACTACTAATATTGTGATCCATAATGCAAGCAGATTTTTGTAGAAGAATCCTTGAGGCCTATAAATAGGAAGACACTCGCTGAAACTGAGTTAGTCTTGTTTTGACCCTGAAGAGTCGAGCAGCGATTAGCTCAGCTGTTGTGCAGGATGATCAAGTGCTTGCAATTAATCTTTAACATACTTGTATTTTAAGCACTGATAGTTGTGTCTGAATGCTGAAGAAAATATGAAGGCCTTCTGAGGTTTACTCAGCAAATTTGAGTACTGTATCTTGTATTCTAAAGATTGTTTTTTGACAATAAATTCCCATGACCCCTGTAGAACTGTCTTGTTCTTTGCAACTGATTTGCATAAAAAACATCAAACCCCAATCTGCGTAACAGTATATTTCATTTGTTAAAAAATTTATATATTTAGAGAAGCACACACACACACAAAGAATTAATTGTATTTAAAACTATTTTTTAAAACATTTATTCATTATTACATTTTATTCTTTTTTTAGAAAAATTAAGAATTACTTAAAACTTTATGAAAACCGTTAATTATTAAATAGTATTTTTATAACTTTATTTACATATTATGCTAACCCTAAGTTTTTAAATAAAGTATAAATTAATTATGAATGTATGAATAAAATGTGAATATTCTAATGGGATATTTATTTTTAAAAATATGTTAAATAGGGTATTAAAAAAGTATGTTTATATAATATTCAGTCATATTATACTGATCAAAATATTTTTTAAGGGATTTACAGATGTAAAATGAAAGCTTAACCCTTCATGTATTGTTATGTAATAAATGTGACATTTTCTGTAGAATTATTTACATTTCTTCCCTAACCTTTGCACATTTTGAGATTTGTTCATGTTTTTCTTTTAAGTTTTTTGATATTCCACTATTTTTTGTCATTCACTATTCATAAATTTATAATTGTAATCATGTGTATAGGTACTTGCGTATTGTACTGTCAACCAATTTCTCCAAAATTAAAATACATCACCAAATAAAAAACTTCACAAAATGCTGTCACTGTTTCCGCGCATACCCCAAAACAAATTACTGTGCATTCTCCTTTTGTATTACTTCATTGACAAATAAATTTGTAAAGATTTTAAAAAATTAAATGCTGTATTTTTTAAAAAAAATATTTACATTTGAAATAAATGAGGTATAAAATCACACTCACACAATTGCATTTGTGTGATGCAATTTTATATATTTAAAAAGCTATTGTGAATTTTAGTTATTTTGGAAACTATAAAATGATATTTATCAAAATGTAATGTCATAAATGTTACACATATTTAAATAGAGCTATATAAAAATTCTGTGGTTGGAAATATACTTATTTTGAAATTCTATCAAGCAATAAAGATGACTCCTGAGCTAGTATCTCATTCTTCTAAATTCCACACAAACCTTGGAAAGAAATCAATCCAGGATTCCATTTGAGACATAATCTACAATTATTTCCTCATGATGAAACATTGATTGAATTAAAACTTAAATTAACTTAAGCTTTATAAGCTGTTATGATATTCTTTTACTAGGTGTCACCAATAAATCTGTCAAAAATTCAAGTTCTAATATTTTTGACAAGGAATCACTAATAAATCTATTAAAATAATGTTTTTAATCCTTTAGAAATATATGAAATAAGATACATTTTTTATTTAGATATTATAAATAAAGAAGTTTTGAATTTTGAGTAGTTAATATAAGTTATTACATATATATTAATGCATTTTAACTTTTTTCTTCTTTTGACAGAAATTCATGTTTTATGTTTTAAAAAGCAGTGAAGTTCTTGAAGTATTAGTACCAATTCTTTATCATTTGAATGATGCTAGAGCAGATCAGTGTAAGTAAATATATTGTTATAAATTATAAGAGAGATATTTTGCAGTGCTTATTTTTAATATTTGTTTAAGCTATGTAGTCTGTATAGAAGTAATTTATCATTTTTTTCTGATACTTGTTGCTTATTTAGGTATGTATTAAATGTAATGTTGTACATGTTTATTATTTGATTTGACCTCTTTTTTTAATAATATGAAATAAAAAGTGCTACATTTTCATTTGTGATAGTAATATTGATATCTGCATCAAGTAATGCAATATTAAAAGAAATAGAATAAAATAAATTACATTTATTTAAAGGACAAAAGTAATTTAATTCAATATTGGTAAAATTTGTAAAATGTTATTTAATGTGTGCCTTGAATTCAATTAATTTTATTGTTATTTATTTTTTAATTTTTTAGACAAAATGTCATAAATCATATAATGTAAATTTTTTTTTTCAAAAATAATTTTTTTTGTATAAATATGTTAATTACAAATTTCTTTAAACTATAATATACAAACCATGAATAATTTGATTTTCAATCAAATAATTAAAAAAATATTGCATTTTAAGTATTTTTTAATTAATTATATGCTTTATTCCTGTAGGTATCCATAGGTATTACATTTTTAAGTATAATTTTTCATATGAGCTATAAATATATATCTTGCTTCAGTAATTCATCACAAAAATGCTAGCATTATTATTGAACAAACTATTCTAAATATTTTAAAGCATACAAAATTTTGAAGATTTAAAATATGTAATATTTTTTAATACACACATAACGTAGCATTAATAATACGTATGTAATTTTTCTGCTTTTCAGCAAGAGTAGGACTTGTTCATATTGGAGTTTTTATTTTGTTGCTATTGAGTGGAGAGAGAAATTTTGGTGTAAGATTAAATAAACCGTACACTGCAAGTGTACCTATGGACATCCCTGTGTTTACTGGAACACATGCTGATCTTTTAATAATAGTAAGTTAGTAAATTTTATAATAAAATTTATTTGTTGCTTTTTTTTTTTTGCAACTGCATGATGTTAAATTGACATGGAATATTTATTTCTTAGGTATTTCATAAAATTATTACAACAGGACATCAACGTCTTCAACCCTTATTTGACTGTCTTTTGACTATTGTTGTGAATGGTGATTATATATATATTTTTTTCTGTTATATGAAGTATAAATTTTCTTGTAAGGTTTTTTTTAGTTGAATGTATTTTTATGTGTTAAGGTTAAGTTATTGGTATAGATTATAAATATTAGTAAAGTTTTCCTTATTATTTCTTGTTTTTTGTTTTATGAAATTTGTATAATATTTTTCAGTTTCTCCCTACTTGAAGACACTTTCTATGGTTGCGAGCACTAAACTTTTACATCTTTTAGAAGTGAGTAATTTTTGCTTAAAGGCTTTTGAATTATTTTCTTTTTAAGTTTATTTTTACTCCATTTAGAGATATTTTTTCACTTAATTACATAAATTCATTGAAATAATTTAATATCAGTTAAATAGGAATTTAAAGCAACATATTATAGAAGTAATAAGTTTTATAATAAATAGATAAAGTAAAGCAATCTTATATCATTTACATTGGTGCATAGTTATAGTATATATTTAAATATTATTAGAGACTATATTCATTATTATCAGTTTGTGCTGAACTGAAAAAATACTAAGATTAAATGTTTTTAATTTTTGACAGGCATTCAGCACTCCCTGGTATCTTTACACAAGTCCAGCTAATCACCATCTTGTTTTTTTTCTTCTTGAAATATTTAACAACATAATACAATATCAGTTTGATGGTATGCATCTCAGTAATGCTTATTTGATCTTTATTTTTTAATATTTTATTCTTCATTAATACTTTAAGCAAGCAACATATTATTTTTCAGGTAATTCAAATTTAGTGTATACAATAATACGGAAACGCAATGTCTTCCATTCCTTGGCTAACTTGCCGACAGATCACAGTACGATTCAAAAGTCTTTGAGCAAACGTAACAAACTTGTACCTTCTACAAGTACCATGAGTTTAAATAGTTGTACCTCAGGAATAAATAACCAAAGCATGGAAGGATCTACTCCAGCCAGACCTGCTGAGAAAGGCACACTTAATGCATCTTTAGCTGCTACACCTTGTATGTTCTTATATTTTCTATTATCTCATAGTAAATAATAATTTCTAAATTAATTTGGTATATTCTAGTAAATAATTACTCATATAGTGAATGGAACTTTGATTAATAATGATGTTTTGAAAATTTGGATAGCTTGATTAAACTATTTAATTTCTCATAATACGTAAATGAATTTTATGTTATCAGTGTTTTCTATAAACAATCTTATTTGCTATTAGTTTAAAAATTAGATTTGTGGCTTGTATACCTTTTAACTTTTTTAAATGGATTTATTTGTATTGATATAGTCCTTGCCTTTTCTTTGTTGGTATTTTACTTACTTTAAAAGTTTAGATTTTTACATCAATAGATTTAGTTTTTTATTTATAAAGCTAGAATGTGATATATGTAAATTACTTGATATAAACCTACCAGTCCTTTCAAAATGATAAACATTAGAGAGTATTCTAGTTTTCTTTTTTAAATTCAATTTCAAAATACTAGTTGAAATGAATTAACTATTTTAAAAAGTAATTGAAGGAACTGGATCTGAAAACAATCGAATGGAAGGCTTATTATTTGTTATTAGGATTTAAATATGTACCAGTGTTCGGGAAAATTTCATAAGTAAAACTATCTTATATTTTTAAAATTGTGATTACAAGGCTAAGGAATGATTTGGGCAATTAAGCTGTAAAAATTCAATTTCCTTTGTCTTATTTGAATGTTTTTACAACTCATAAAAAAAGTATCTTATGTTTTCTAGATGTAATTTATTGAATGAATCATCTCTTTAGCTATGTATTAAGGACTAATCACTGACTTGTAGATCATTGTAAATGCAATATATTGTTAAAGAAACATTTGCAATATTGTATTTTGTATCATAAAAGCTTCAAATAGTTAATTAGTGTTAAAAATATTATGTTTTAAAAAGAAATTTTCAAAACTTTAAATATACCTTTTAAATATTAAGCAATAATCATTTAAAACTTTAACACATAACATGCTGAAAAATTTAGCTATCCTTACAGGACAGTATTTAAATAAATATTTGTTATTAATTTTTTAATTTCTGTAAAATTAATGGTTTAAACTTGATAACATTCTGTAATTTATTTACCAAAAATTACGTGATCAGCAATGTGCGTATTTGAAAAAACATCATTTTTTTATTGCTAAAATATTTATCCCATCTTATAAATAATAAATTTTTAAAATAATGTGAAGTATTTTTTTTATAAATTATATATAGTATGTTAAAATAATTTAGAACTGTTAATTTTGTATGTTATATGTATTTGTTCTTTAAATTATGTTTTTTTCCCCCTGTAACACATAATACTTTTGACACAACTTATCAGGGAGGGAAAATAATAAGTTTGATGTAGTCCTTAAAAACAAACAAAAACAGTAAATAAAATTGGTTCATATTCATTAAAAATATGTATCATTATTTTCATTGTGTGAGCTATATATTAAAAATATAAAAAAAACTTATAGTACCTCAGCAGCAACTGCACTAGAGGCTTTTAATTTTAGAATATTGTATATTCTTTCTGTTAGGTAATTCTGAATATGTCAGTTTGATGGAAATCAAAGTGTAAAAATAAAAGTTAGATAGAAATTCAGAATAATGCAGTTGTAACGTTAATATTATTTTACTTTTTCTTTTGCACTTTTTAAAACATGTTCATAAAAATAAAATCATAGGTATAAGTTTAAACATCCAAGGAAATGTAATTTCCTCCTCCCTTTTTTTCTTGTATCATAACTACAACGAAAATCTGTTTTGTGTGCGACTTTCAAAGATATTATGTATTAGGATCAGGTATATAACCTGAAGTTTTCTCCATCATCTAAAAAAATAGCATCTATTTTTAAAATGTGTAAATTCTTTGTAATAGGTATTGATAAAATGACAGAGAGAGAAAGAGCTCATCCCCCAAGTGTTCCTACAAGTCCTACTGAAACCTCTCCTCCATCGCTTGATTCTGCACTTGAAGAAAATTCAAAAGAGACAACTGGTGAAACTATCCAACAAACTTCATGTTTAGAGCCTGAAGGACAGGAAATGATAACTAATGCAGGCACCGCCAAACCTGAAACATCTCCCAAAGAAAAAGTTAGTATCGGTGGAAGAATAAGGTTTACTTTTAATTTTAAAGATTGCAAGATTCATTATTTTTATGATTCATCATGTAGAAAAATTGATGCATGTTAACTATGTATCAAGTTTGGTAAGTGGGGGTGTCAGCTCTAGTGTTGTCCTAATCACTTAACCAAGGTTTAGAATTATGAGGTTCATCACCACTAGTGTTTTGAAGTGCAATGTTAATAAATGATCAATCAGTTGAGGATTTTTAAAATTGTTTTGTCGTAAAATAATTCATATTGCTTGATTTTCTTAAAATTTTAATTTTCTGTAAGAATTTTAATACACTGAAGAGCCAAAAAAAACAGGTATGCCTGCCTAATATCGTCTAGGACCCCCACGATCACGCAGAAGTACCGCAACTCAATGTGGCATGGATTTGATTAATGCCTGAAGAAGTGCTGGAGGTAATTGACACCATGAATCCTGCAGGGCTGTCCATAAATCAGTAGGAGTAAGAGGGGGTGGAGATTTCTTCTGAATAGCACATTGCAAATCATCCCAGATATATTCAAAAATGTTCATGTATGGGGATTTTGGTGGCCGGTGGAAGTGTCTAAATTCAGAAGAGTGCTCTTGGAGCCACTCTGTAGCAGTTCTGGACATGTGGGGTGTCGCATTGTCCTGCTGCAATTCTCCAAGTCCCTTGAGATGCACAATGTACATGAATGGGTCATTTCTAGATGTACCAGGGGTCCCATATCACGCCAACTACATTTGTCTCATACCATCACAGAGCCTCCACCAGCTTGAGCAGTCCCCTGTTGACATGTAAGGTCCATGAACTCACGAGGTTGTCTCCATACCCGTACATGTCCATCAGCTCGATTCAATTGGAAGTGAGACTCGTCAGACCGGACAATGTGTTTCCTGTCATCAACAGTCCAATGTTAGTGTTGACGGGCCCAGGCGAGTTGTATAGCTTTGTGTCGTGCAGTCAGCATGGGTACACGAGAGGACCTTCGGCTCCAAAAGCCCATATCGATGATGTTTTGTTGAATGGTTTGCACGGTGATACATGTTGATGGCCCAGCATTTAAATCTGCAGCAATTTGCGGAAGGGTTGCACGTCTGTCATGCTTAATAATTCTCGTCAATCGTCCTTGGTCCCATTCTTGCATGATCTTTTTCCGGCCGTGCAGATGTCATAGATTTGATGTTTGATGGATTCTGGATATTCACGGTACACTCGGGAAATGGTCGTATATGAAAATCCAAATTTCATTGCTGTGTCGGAGATGCTATGTTCCATCTCTCATGTGCTGACTATAGCACCATGTTCAAACTTACTTAAATCTTGATAACCTACCATTGTAGCAGCAGTAACTGTGCCAGACACTCGTTGTCTTATATAGGCTTTGCCGACAGCAGCACCATACTCTGATTGGTTCCATATCTTTATTTGCATATGCATACCTGTACCAGTTTTTTTGGCTCTTCAGTGTATAAATCAATTTTTATCTATAATTTTATATGTATTTTAGTATAAAACAGTTTTATTTTTTTATATATTTGTTAAAGAATATGTAGTATTAAGAATGTGTATTGATGATTCTTAACATGCCTTTACGTCTACAATATTCATAAAGATTAAATTTTGAAGAATGTAAAAATAATGAATTTTTGTATACCATAAATCCTGAAAGAAAGGCCTCAGCAGCATCAACACCACACTATGTTAAATTGAACATGGCATTTACCAGAATATCACAGTTGCAAAATTTTGACCTATGTTGTGATGTTATGGCATATCAGTTAATGCATGAAAGGAAACTATAACTTAAAAATAAATTGTAGGTGAGGGGTTGAAAATATATACTTTTGTGAAAGTGCTTATATTTACCCTATAAAGTAGTCCTATTAAAAATGTCATACCAATGAGATATTAAATTGAGTAACAGAAGAAAATTTTACTTTTGCTAACAAAATTATTAAGCGAGCTGTACATCAAATGAAGCCATCAAAATCTGATTCTTCATTATCTGAATTAAAAAGAAGTTGAAAAAAAATTACAAGGTTTTGCACATAGGTCCATTTAGAAGAAAGATATAAACGCAATAAATTTTACTGAAAGCAATTGAGTTTTCTTCTATTGGGGTCAGTATCAAGGTGTTCCAAGATATTTACAATAACATCTTTCAGAATATATATATTTTTAAATATACATAAGCGCTATGTCAATAGAAATTTTGCACCTTCAGAAAGTTTTCATCACATAAACACTACTGTGTTTCTTCTAAAAATTATGGTAATATATGATTAGTTTTTAGAATTTTTTACATGATGCTTTAAGATATACCATGAAGCATTTTCAAGTAAGCAAATAAAAGTATTAATAAAGCTAGTAAATAAAAGTATTGAGTTTTAAATATATATATATAAAGTTGTGAAAATTTTCTAATTATTAATATTGTTCTTTTTATTGCTCTTTAATTTCCTCCTAAGAAATTTTATCTTCAAATTTTCAATAAATTTATTTTAATAAAATTTTAATTTATTATGTAAATTGACATATTTTTCATATATATAGGAGTATTTTTAAATTGTAATTATTACTGAGAGATAACTGAGATATTTGAATAAAATTTATGCTGTATGTAATGTTGTAAATTACTGCTATTAATGTTGATTCGTTTGGTTTGAGGAAACTATAGAAGTAACCTCAAGTATGGAGAATATAGAGCAGAGGTTCCCAAACTTCTTTGTCTCATAGACCCCTTGCCATGTTTTTCGGTTTGGAGCAGACCCTTGCTTATGTAATATAGAATTTTTGCAAATTTATTAACTTAAATATGTTTATGACAGCTGGTACAAAGCTACTTACTTTAAAAGATTTAAATTTCTAACTGTAGTGAAGTTATGAAACAGTGAAACTTAAGAAACACATATTAATTAATTTCAAGTTTAAGTGATACATAAAATAACTGATTAAAAAATAAATGTTTATAATGATAGGGATGAATCTGGTGCTTCAAAACAAATTTTCAACATTTGTCATCAATCTAGTCAGGTTTAACCCTAAATTTCCTCGCTTGATAGTGTCCAACCGACAACCACACTGTAGCTCCTTCTCACTAGGAAAAGCAATTAAAAACTTTCTCCAATACTCTATAATTTGAGATAAGTAACAGGTATGTCTCTTTAAAGCCAAAATTGCTGACATCAGCTTCTAAACTTTACTTTGATATCTTCGTTACTTCCTATTCCGATCAATTCCTCTTGTAATATGATATTTTTTCAATGTGACCATAGGAATACATTGCTTTCTGTGGTAACTAAAATCTGGTTTCCATTTGGTTAAATTTTCCTTTAAAATTACAATCATGATCTGGTTTAATGAGAACAACTGTTGTAGACCCCCATTTACACCTCATGAACCCCCAAATTGTTTTCTTGCTGTCGTGGACCCCCTTCAGTTCATTATTAACCCCTGGGGGTCTATATAGACCATTTTGGGAATCACTAATATAGAGGCTCACAGTGTGATTAAGTTCCTTCATTCTAAAGTGTACACTGCCTTGCAAAATCCACAGTGAAATGATAGCCCATCGTATGACTCTGTTATGAGATTGAAAGGTAACTTTCAAATTGAACATGTATCCTTCACAGACAATTCAATAAGTGAAAGACTGTTGCGTTTATTGATGCCACGTCTCGTGCCATATTGAAGAAGAAATCTTTATCCTTCTAATAACAAAGAGCAACCATCCAAATAATCATGAATGAGATTGATCCTAGATATGGCAGTATGTGAAAAATTAGTCACAAAGAACTGCATATCAGCACATTGGGTTCCATCAGTATTGACTCCTTTTCAAAAGCAAACATGGTGTGATCTGTCAAAAGAGATGTTGAATCTTTTGGAGCTGGACAAAGTTTTTTTCAGTTTTCTGGTAACTATGGAAAAATCTTGAAACCTATCAATGTGCCCCAGAGATTAAAAATATGAGCAAGAAGTGGAAACAATAACTCAGCTTTTCCCCAAGAAAGCTAAGGTATAGAAATCTGTCAAGAATGTCATGCTGTCTTTTTTTTTTGAGACTGTAGGAGAGTCATTTTAACATATTATACGGAGAAAGTTCAAGCTGTCAATAGATGATTATGAGCTAATGTAGAAATGATCCTCGAAGGTGTTCCTCTTTTTTAATGCTGGCGTACCTTTCTTGAGATTCAGTTGAGGAATGAAAGTGATATGGATTTGAAATCGTATCGCATTTGCTCTATTCTCCCAGTCCAATCCCAAAACATTTTTTTTGTCATTTAAGAGTGAATGATGTCTGTTGAATTCTACAATGATGGCCTTTGAAAGGTAAAAAAATGCTGGAAGAAATGTATAACCTGGACAGGGACTATGCAGAGAAAGAATAGCAAGTAAAGATTAAGTTTCTGTCCCGATTATTTTTTAGTTATATTTCAAACTTTATAATACTCCCTTATAATGACAAAATATGGATTATCATTATATATGTAATGTAGGACTATATACAAATGAAATATCTATGTAGAATGGTTTATTCAAGTATAAATAAAATTAACTTAACTGAGTGGCACAACAGCCCATGAGGGCCAAGGCCTACTGTGTCCAACTCAGTATATGCGACCTTGGACCTTTAGGTGCATGAGCAGATGTTCTGGTCAGGTGGTCAGCCTGATGTGAAACCCTCAGTGTTGAGTTCCCAAGAAAGCTTGGTACTCATTTTATTGACCCACTGAAGGGGTGAAAGGCTGAGTCAACCTTGCCCAACCCAAGGTTTGAACCTCGGACCTGTGGTGTGGAAGCGCGGTGCACTAACCACTCAGCCACTGGGTTTCATTAATAAAATTACTTATTATATTTGTCGATGAGAATTATACATGGTTATTATCTGAGATAAGATCTTTAATTTAATTAAAACATTTCTTATTTGTTTTATAGATGACACCACCCCTTAGTCCTACTCTATCTGTAGATTCATCAAGCTCTGAAGCTGCATCATCCATCACCAATTCCTTTCACAGAACCCGAGCCAGCTCTGCAGCAAGTTCTGTGACTGGTGCTCCTAACCAGTGGGTACCTACTTCTGATTGGGTGATCTCATGGAAGCAGAAATTGCCTTTGCAGACTATCATGAGATTGCTGCAAGTTCTCGTGCCACAAGTCGAAAAAATATGCATTGACAAGTAAAAAATATTTTGTCTAGAAAATTGTGTAGAAAGCTCAAACATTGTGTTTAAAACTTTGATTTTATTTATTTTTAACATTTAAAAAAATCATTCTCATTACCTAAAAAATTTTATTTAAAAAATTCCCAAAATTTTCTGAAATTTTTTAAAATTAACTCTTAAAATAATTGATGTGAAGGAATTGTATTTAAAGTAAATAAGTTTATTTTGTAATTGTTTATTTTTATAAAGTTAAAGTTTTGTTTGGTTGAGCAAACTGGTATTATATAGCAAGATTGCATGGGGTGTATGGTGTTGAAAAACTGTAGTTTTAAATTTAACTTTTATAAAATACTTTTATTGTATGTATTCTTGGTATTCATTTCAAATATTCAAACTTTTCTTTGAATTCTTTTTGCAAATTAAGTCTATTTTAACGTTTTAATTCATTTTTGTTTGATATTAATAAGATTATGAAATCGTTTGTGTTATTATTTATTAATTAGAGCTCTTTTCTATGGTAAAGTCTTTTCACTCTCATTTAATTAGTAAATTTAATTCATATAAGTAAATATTCTGAATATTATTATATCATTCTGTTAGATTGTGTATACTATGTAACAAAATATCAAATGTAATACCATTCCAAAAACTGAACAGTTTAAAATCATTATTTTCTTAACAATAGTATTTAATTTATAAACTGATATTCTTTTTTATATTTGAATTTTTTTTATTGTATAAAAGTATGTTTTTTATACAGCTTATGTAATTATTTAAAAACTGCTATTTTTATTCATTAATATTTCGTGTTTTGAAGTATTGGGGAAAAAAATATTTGAATTTGCACCTTAAATAGAGATGTTTTCTTGTGTATTAGAAAAATCAACAAATTCAAAAATAATTTATTATTTTCATACAAAGTTAATTTTATGCATCAATATTGCTTTGTCAATCTTAGTAGAACTGATTATACAAATTCTTTTTGGCCATTAATTTAATATATTTAATTCAATTTTAAATGATCAATGTTTTTTTACAGAGGGCTGACAGATGAAAGTGAAATTTTGAAATTCTTGCAGCATGGGACATTAGTTGGTTTATTGCCTGTTCCACATCCCATTTTAATTCGAAAGTACCAAGCAAATAGTGGAACTACAATGTGGTTTAGGACATATATGTGGGGTGTAATTTATTTAAGGTAAGTTCTATAATTATGTTTGATATTTAAAAATTTTAACAATAGGATTTGAAATGTTAGCATAGCATTTAGAAATATAAAAATTTAAAATCTATACATTTCTAAATCAAAATTTAAGAAACGAATAACAATGTTTCTCTTATTAAATTATATTTCTATTTACACACAGGAATGTTGATCCTCCTATTTGGTATGACACAGATGTTAAATTATTTGAAATTCAAAGGATTTAAAATAAGATTCTCAACAGAAAGACTATGAAGACTACAGGAACAAATAATAAATATTTTTTTCTGTGAAAAGATGAATTTTTGAAATTCAAAAAAAGGTTACACGATTCAACCAAAAATTATTATTTATTACAAATTATATTTATTTTTTTTGTTTTGTTAAAATTCCAAGAAAGTATTCTTTGAATCTGTTAGAATTTTATTTTTGTACTAAAAGTGGTATTGATAGATATTTAGATTTTATATTAAGAAATATAGTT
Source organism: Trichonephila clavata (assembly GCA_019973975.1). Taxonomy (NCBI): domain Eukaryota; kingdom Metazoa; phylum Arthropoda; class Arachnida; order Araneae; family Nephilidae; genus Trichonephila; species Trichonephila clavata. The sequence goes on from BMAO01032145.1 coordinate 116,460, forward strand.
ATCAATGGTTTAAAAATTCTAACAAAAGAATCAGATTTATTTTTGTAAGTACAGTTTAAAAGTTTCTGGAAAATAGTGATGGAATATATAAAATTTAATAATTATATACAGATTTTGTTAAATTTACATAAGATGAAAAAAGTGTATGTTAATTCTTGGTGATTTTAATTTGTTTCTTTCTTTAAATCATTATTATTTGAAAAGGAATCTATTCCAAATAAATGAAAGATAATTATCCCATCTCCCATTTTTAAATTTCCCTCCTGGATTTCAGATTAATATAAATGTTAATTTATGTAAGCGAATGAATATGAAGAATGTTATATAATGGAATTCTTCAATTTAATCTTAACATATAATTTTTTATGAAATATTTAAATGTTCACGGATTTGTTTGATTCTTACTCTCAATGCATATTGTATTTTTGTTCTATTTGATATATATATTAAAAATGTGTTTCTAAAATGTTAATTTGATATAAGTTATATAGTGTGATGCTTTTAGTTTTAACATTTTGAAGAATTGTGCATTTCTTTCACAGTAGTACCAAAGGAAATTAATTGTAATTTTGTATGGAATTTGAATGAAATGTTTCAGTTCTTTTAAGAATTTTTTCTGTTTTTATGAAAAATAAGTATTGTAAATATAGTTTATGGATATTTGTGTTGTATTCTGTTGCAATGATTCAACCAAAAGACATTTTCTTGTAATAAATAGTACTTGATTCTTGTGCTTTTTAACTCTCATATATCATCAGAATACTCATTTTTTAAAAAAATTGAATCTTTCAAGAAATGTATGGAAAAATACATTTTTTTTTCTGAATTTGTTTTACTGTATGATTTGCTTCAATTTTATTAAACTATAAAATGTTTTATCAGACTAATAATTTGTATTGTTAAATTTTAATTATTTTAAATAAGTACAGAAGAGAAACCTTCCACAAAAAAAGTTATACATTTTAACCTTAATGCATTTTAAATTGCACAATTAACAAAGTATTGAAATAACTGTTTCAAGGAAATTTTGAATAGAAGTATTCTCTTTTTTCACTAATGTGTGTGCGTACCAAAGTAATAATACATTCACATCGATATTTTCTGTGGTGATACTAATGAAGTAAGCTGTTACAATATTTTTTATTGAACCTCTGTTTAATGTCATAAATATATTTGATGCTCAATAGAAGGCGTTCAGTGTAAATTATATCTTAATGTAGTGAAAGTAGTTACATAAGGAAATAATATATTTAATAAAATCTATACATAGCTGTTATGTTTCATATTTCCTGGCCCCTTGATTTTGCATCAGTTTTATCACACACTAAGCAAAATTCTTTTAGTGCATTATTAATAATTATTCATACTTTATCATATAGTTCCTTTATCTCATTTTGGGATGGAAATTCTTATAAAATCATTATTTTTTGCATTTACATTTTCCTGCATTATTCTTTGAATATATATTTATTTAAGTTTCCAAAAAATCTATGGATGTTTATTTCTGTTACATTTTTAAATGCAAAATTATAGTTTAAAATGTTCTGTTTTTAATAATTTATTTTTATATCCAGGTGGGCTTCATGCACTGGTTTCATTCTAGTCTCTTTTTCTAATTATGTGATTGCCATGCATTCCTGTGATTTTTCTATATATCTTAGTCATAGTTGGCATTTATATGTTAATGTATGCATACATTTAAAGAAGCTTTGCTGAAAATGCTGTCATTTTTTTCTGATTTAATAATTACATAGCATGTATTAAAACATTAATATTTACATAAAAATGTACTAAATTTTGGAATAATTACTTGCTTTTCATTAGTGATTAAATATATTATTTTCATGAGAAATAAAATATATTTTACATATTTGCAAATGTATTTTTTTTTAAAAGAAAAAAATCATGCAAAATAAGATTTTTTTGTCTGTTCTCTAGTTTTAAATGTATTGTTTTATGGTCAGTATTGTATATCTTTTAAAAATAGTGTACTGTTTCCATTCATATTTGGCAAACTTGATATTTAACTTAAGTTATGCAATAAAACTTATTATGGTTATAAAGTGATATTTTTTGTAATTTTTTTTTCCAAGTAAGATGTTTGAAATAAATGTACCTTAAATCTGAATTCTTTTTCTTTAATAACTAGATATCAAAATTAAACGTTTTTACATTAAACTAAAAACTTATTTTACAATGAATCAGTAAACTTGGGAGAGCAAGAAAATATCTTTAATAGTTCCCTTACTAAAGTTTCTTATATTAACAGTTATAATTCCTAAATCTTTCATTCCATTGGTCATTTAGACAATTATATCCATTATATTTTTACTATTTCAATGATTCAGTCCTTTTAGACATTTTGGTTTATTAGACTACACACACAGAAGACATGTATACAGCACAAAGAACATTACCTAACTGATTCTACAAGCTAAAAAAATTCAGATGACTTGCAACGTCATCTATTTATTTTACATTTAATTTATAACAAACAGAAGAATTATGGCAGTAGTCATTTAGACTGGAAATCTATTTTAACCTTTTTACTTCTTAATTTATACTTTTGACATTTCCTAAAAACTTGCAAATATTACCATTTGTTTTGTTAGTTTCAAACAATTATTTATAACAGTATATGCTTGAAATTATGGTTACTGGTCATTTTGACTGTACCCAGAAAATTCTATTTTCATGGCTTTTTTAATTATGAGATCCTGATAGAGCAGGTGTACCTATTTCAAGATTTCTCTATTTTACAGAAGAGTGAGGGGTAGTAAAAAACAGCTGCTCATTATTTTCTCAAACATCTGTCTGTCCTCAAGCATTCTTTGTATTAAAAATGTTATCTTTCAAGGAACATACATGTTTCTTGAAAAATATATAATGTCCTTTAGAATAATTTCAATGTTCTGATGTGTATATTTTGTGACCCGACAATCATCTCACGTAGAAACAGTGGTACAAAATGCGTTACAAAAGGAGATGCTGAAAATTTTTGAAAGTCTTTCTGATTAATCTAATTTAAAAATGGAGCCTGATAAAACACTTCATATAGAAATTGCATCCAATTTATCTGACAAAAACTTGTTGCTAATGCCACCTGTTTGATGTAGTCAGATCGAGGCGCACAAAATTCATCATGGCATCGGGCTAGATTGTATGTCTGTTGTTAGTCGTAGCTTTGAGCATCATGCAGGTGACAGTACAATTCGGCTCGGTTCCACCCCAATTTTGAGGGAGAACACCCTAGGAGTGGTCAGGGACCTCCCACCTCTCTTCCGCTTCCACCAACCTCACAAGAGGACTTGCGACTTGACAGCTATTTGGAGTACCCCCATGCTGCAAAAGCACTATACATTTACAAACATCCATGCTTTCTCCGGGATTCGAACCCAGGCCCTACGGCACAGCAGTCAGCCTCGCTAACCACTATACCGGATGGGCGACCACAACAAGTTGGTAACTCCTACTACAACATTCTCTTGCCACAATGAATTTCATGGGCCTTGATGTGATGTGGAATAAGTAACAACACACGTGAATGGATTAATCTAATAGAATCACAAAATAAGCTTATGGAAGTGCAAATTTATATCAAGAAAGTATTTCTTTTTCTGCTGTTAGAAGTTCCCAGAAATGAAATCAGTGACTGTAAATGTATCCAAAGCGAAGAGAATCAAACAGTTTAAAAAAACAGCAAATGATATGGTTTAGTTTGGAAAATAAATAGTATTTCAACAAGCTTTCCAGTAACTTACCCAGAAGATACTAATTTAGTATGCAAAGAGACAAAAAGTTGATTGCAGCTCAAGCAATGCACAAAGATTGTTTATCAATGAAAAAAATATTGCGTCACTTTCATTAGTATATTGAAGAGGCATGTAAAAAATTGCAAAATCCAGTTTGGTGTTTATCACTCAATGAGTTTGACGCTTTCGTTTCACTTCTGTATGCTTGTGGGGCTCTGGCTGCAAAAGGTCTTCCTGTTTTGAGTTTATGGTCAAATTTCCTGGGGTTCAACATTTTTCACCCAGACAATGGCTAGGGATAGATTCCTGGAAAGTATGAAGCATTTATGCTTTGACATGAAGTCAACTAGATCACAAAGGCTACAAATTTGATCCATTATAAACGAGGAGGAAATATTACAGTGGATTAACAATTATTTCCCTTGAAAACTATGCTGATTTGTTCAGTATAAGCCTAAAAAAACTCAAAGTTTGGCATTAAATTTTGGCGTACAGCTGATGAGCAGGTATCCCTATTTGGAAAAAGATTTTAAAAGGCCACCTGGAAAAACTGTGCAGTGAACCTGACAACAAGACAGTTTCATTACATCACTAAAATTAAATAAAATATGAGGAACACAGGAATAATAAATCATTCAAAGAAATACCCAATTCCTTCAAGAAAATGAGAGAAAAGCTCTAGTAAGATTGTTGAACACAACAATATAATGCTTAGATCTTATCAAGGGAAAAAGAACAAAAACATTCTATGCTTGAAATCACATCTAATGAAAATAAAACATCCAAAGTCACAAATTTTTACAATGTGACAAAATATGGGGTTGATGTTTAGGTCAAGATACTCAGTCAAATCCTTATCTAGATGTTGGCCAGTTCAAGTGTTTTTTAACACTCTTAAATCAGCTGCTATAAATGCATGGATAATTTACAAGGAGGCAACTGGCTACAAAAATATCACCTGTCAGGATTTTATTTTAGATATGGCTGAAGAGCTTTGAAAGAACTCTCCAAATCTTCTATTTATAGCAAAAAAGAATTGATGTTTGCCACATTTATCTCCATAAATATAAACAATGTCAAATATCTACTAAGGCTAAACTTTTGAATGTTTGTGAAATTTGTACAGGTAAAGTTAAAAAAAAATCAATAATCTGTACAGTACCGAACTAAATTATAAATTTATTTCTTATAAACAGGGTTTTAAGCATTTAAAATGATTTTTGGTTAACTTATATATATATAGTCTTTGTTATGCAAAATTATAGCCTTTTATATGTAATATATGTTACAATACCTTATTAAACAAAGTAGCTTAAATTTTACATATTAGTAAAAATAACTGGGGATCATAATCATAGGTAAACAAGAAACACTGTAATACTAGTATTTAAAAAAATTAGTCAAGAATGTAAATTATCATAGAATTTAAATTTTATACCATTTATTGATATTATGATATGGTTTACTACTTATTGTATGGGCAAGAAGTGAATAAAGTAAGAACAGCACTATGATTCAAGCTCTTATGCTACAGCATCTTTATTTTTCATCTTTCATTTAAAAAAATGATACTACTTTTTGCACTTTCTCTCTATTTTACATTATTCTAACAGGAAATAAACATAGAAAAGTAATTTTTAATAAAATCCAACAAAAAATATTTAAAATCAATTTTTATATAAAGATAATGCTACAAGAACTTATTGATATATACAAATACACAAACATAATTACAATAATTCTTCCATTTCTTTCAAGAATTGCATATAAGCATCATCTTTAGTTGGTGCAGAAACTGATGGGTTTGACATAGGTGCTGCAGATGGGTAATTGTCTTTTGCATGATCAACTGTTAAAAAAAATAATAAATTATTTAGAAAATGCTTGAATCTTATTTAAATTAAAGAACTATATTCATGCTTATTTATAATATATGCTTATTTATCTACTGCTATTTTTCTAATAACTTAAGTTGAGATATTTGTAAAAAAAATTGTAAGTAACAATGATGCATATTTTAATCACTTCTGTTGAATCTTTTAAAACGTATAAAAAAAACTACTCAATTTTTAAAAACTGCTCACTGTCACTTATACATTAACTTATGTTGTTACATATACTAAAAAACAATCATAAATGTGTCGATATTTTATAAAATACTTAAGCTTGGGTGAAAATTTTTTTTAAATTTCAGGCATTTTCTGTTATTTATTATTTAGAAGTCAATTAAAGTATGCATGAAAAGGGTAAAAAATTATAACTGGAAATAAGCAAAAAAAACTTACAAGTTCCACTTTTGCCACTGCCTTTCTTATGACGATCTTCGCGCTTTATACGCAGAGTAGTTGGCATAAATCTCATTACATCAGCACTTAAGTTTCTTATTTGAGGTTTGGCTTCAATAGTGGCTGATCTTTGAGTTTCATCTTCAACAGCCATGTTCTTAGGACGTTGCATTAAACTAGGAGGAGCACTTAGTACAGTAACACTACCAGATGCAGCAACTGTTGATGTAGTAGTACTACCCGTAGTTCCAGGAGGTGCAACACTTGAAGGTAGAATATTTGAAATTCTTGGTGGTGGAGCTGAAGGTGGACGAATGAGTCTTGGTGGTGGTATACCTAAAGAAGGTCAGCATTAAAGAAAATTACCACGCATTTATAAATATACAGGTTAGCTTCATGCAATACAGACCCAGCTATAGTACGGTTAGTAATCAGAGTTATAAATTTCAATTACTATATTTACTCAAATCTAAGCCACACTATTTTTCCAGTGTTAATGCTTCTGATAACTGGGTGCAAATTGGAATCGAAGGCAAAACATTTGTTGGATGGAGGAAATTAAGTTTCTACCCCTTTCAAAAAGAAACATGTAACTGTCTCTTCTGGCCATTTGAATTGATGATTCATCCCATTCGACAGTTTATCTTTTGTATTCAATCTATCCTAAACATTGTTATCTGCATGTACTTAGGAAATTTTTTTAGTATATGCTTTCTTTTAATCACTTAAACATCAAAGATATCGGTAACAGCATCAATACAAACTTACTATTACTTTAACATAGTGAACATAGTTACAGATTCTTTAAACAAGAAACAATTGTGATTTGGTGATGCTTCAGCCACTCGATTTAAGCATTAATAAGGCATTTAAGAATTATGTTAAGAGAGAATATGAAAACTGGTTACACTTGGAAAATCAAGAAGGTAAGTGCTTCAAAAATTGCAGAATATATATGTTGCCTGGGAAAAAAGTTTTAAATGAGACTATAATACAAGTACATTCTTTAAAAAAAATGTTGCATAACAAATGCATTGCATGGCATGGGAGACGACACTGTGTGGGGAAATGGTTAAACCAGCACCAGTTGAAAATGGAAGTGATGAAACATTTTCGGAACATGACGGTTATAGTAATTATAGGTTCATGTATTAATTTGAGTATTTTATGCTGGTAAAGTAATATACTTTTTAAAAATTTCTTAAGCATCAGATATTGATGAACCTTTTACACAATTTTTATTTTTACGCAAAAACATGCAGAGAATTTGCAAGTACATATGATAGTACTGATTGATTCAATATTATGAAATTTGAAAAGATTTTGTACAAAAATATATATTCTTTTTAAAGTAATACTACTGAATGATCAAGCACGATTATTGGTGCCTGTGTATGTACAAACTCAATCGTCAAGGGGGCTCATGGTAAATACAATCATTAGAGATAACTTCCATCTTTACAAAGCCTCATCACATGCACATCAGTTATTTTTGCCATTCCATTTACAACACACAATTCCCCATTTTTTTTAGAAATGACTTTCAGCTTCTCTTGATGATGAATTTTTCATCACAACAAAAGGAACAAACAGAAAAAGAAAAGAAAAAATTGCGGGATAAATAATTAAGAAGTTACATTAAATTTAATACAATATTTTAGCGTAAAAATTTTCTACTGAATCTTCAGTTAAAATCAATTTTATTTGAGAAAAAAAGTAATTTTTCCTTTCCTATTTGCAATGAAATTTTTAAATATCTATATATAACACAAATAATTTTTAAAAAATGCTTTTTTCCTTCTAGAAATGAAAAAGTGATGAGATTAAAAAATAAATTAAATCGACATTTCTTAAACTTTTGATCATCATGGACCCCTAAGATTTTGAACACCTAAGAGAGATAAATCTTAACATTGAATGAGACCTTCATGGACTCCTAAGGGTCTGTGAACCACAGTTTAAGAACCGTTGAATTAAATGATACAAGAAATATTTTTTGAAAGGAAAGAGGCAAATTCAAATATAACACATTTAATGCAGGTGTAAGGTACTAAATTGTTACATTAGATGCTTTTCCATTTCTTTAAAAAATAATGTGAATTTTTGTGAAAATACATTTATTATATTGTGCATACATATGACTAAACACAGAAAATGCTCATTAAAAAAGTAGAGAAAAATGTACAAAATAATAAGTGTGTCCAGAAACTAAGTATAGTTTTGGAAAAACTCGCATAAAAAATCCTTTTTCAAAACAAGATTTATTTTTGCATGAAAAATCATTTCATGAACAATTTCTCTACATTGTTACCACCTTTGTTCAGACATTTGTCATATCGGGAAACCAGCCTGTCTCTTCAAAGAAAGTTGTCACTAGTGAAGAGCTTGTGGAAACTTATCACAAAACAATTTTTCCGTGAAGTGCCAGTTTTCATGAATTTTTTTCTTTCAAACCATCGTTGAAAAACAGAAGGCCACCCACTCCGTGATTTGCCATGAACATAAGGTGTGACCATCATTGCACTGTCAAAGTCACCATTCCATCACTCATTACATTCTTTCCTTAAATCTCTACAAGTTGATAATGAATTTTAACTGGCATTACATTTCTTGTGTTAAAAAAAACAACAACAAAAAAACGTGGATACCCACGCGATAGAAGTGAAACTTCTTTGGCGATGTTGGCCATAAACACAGGAATAGATCTAATTATATTAAACTGCTGGAAGAACTTACTTTAATCAAATAAAATTCAAACTTCATTTATTGTATGAAAATATTTTTATTCAATTTTCTGCATCATTTTCCAAGAAAGACACAATAGGTGTGTGGTAGCTGAAGTAGGATATAAAAATCCTCGATTGTAGTCAATCAAGAAAATGTGAGAAAACTGCATCAATTGTGGTTCTGTAAATTGTTTTTCCTTCTCTAGAATCAGTATTCATTGTCAAATTCAGTGTCCGTTTCAAGAATTCAATGAGTGACTTTGCTTCTTCTGAAGCAAAATTAACATTAAAGTCTCCAGTTAATATAATCAGCTTTTAATCATCATCAGATCCAATGATTGCAATAGTCTCTGATGTGTACAGCACTAAAACTTTATGGATAAAGATGATAAAAGCTGCAACAGAGCTACCTGGTGATATATAGACTTTTGCCTGGACTTGCTGCTAGTATTCCTTTTTTTCCCTTTCACGAAACTCTTTTCCTCTTTTTGCATTTGTTCTAGGCATTCTGACCAGAATTAATTTTAATTCAATGGAAATAAAAATTAATGATATAAACTTAATGCATTAATCAAAGAAGTCACTATGTTTGTTTACAAGACGCTATCCGCAGCGATTCTGGTGCAAACGTTAGTGACATATACCCAATGCCCCAGACACTCCCGTAATGGGAAGAGCCATATAATGGTAATATCTTGGGTGTGTTTATTCGTTGAAAACGGCACATTCTCTCATTACATAAAAACTATGAAAATACGCCACACGAGTTCGTTACAAGTAGCATACTCACTTAATATCTCCAATACATAAGCACCTTTCATCCAAACATCAAGATGCCCCACTCTATACCCCCTTAGCAATCGTCCAACTTTTTCGGGGGATGGGGGGGGAATCACTACTTCCGTTCGCTTTTTCACTGTTACGCAAAACTGGGCAAATTTCCCATTCCCAAAGAAGTTTCACTTCAAAAACAGATTACAGAGTGCACTTCACAGTCAGCAGGATCAACAATCATCTTACACATTTTGAATGCTTACTAATGCATGTAACAACACAGTCCAGTTGTAATGGCATCACTGGACTGATAATCAACAAGAGACACATGTGTGCAAGACTTGAACTGCAATACAACTGCTGCTTCTGCAGTAGAATGAAACTGTACTTTGTTTTCGAACACACAACGTAATTAAGTTCTCTAAGATGAGCAAAATTTCAAATGAAAACTAAATATTACATAAATCATACAAACAATAACTATAGTGAATTTTCCGGAACTAACCTGGTGGCGGTCCTGGAGGTAAACGAATTGGAGGTGCTCCCAACCTAATCGGCATACCTGGGGGTGGCAAACTTGGTCTTCCAGGGGGTGGAGGAGGTGGTACACCAGGAGGCATCATACGGGGTGGAGGTGGTAAATGAGCCCTCATAGGAGGAGGTCGAAACATAACTTGAACATTTGGTGGAGGTCCTGAAAGAGGAGTTAAAAGTTTATGAACGACAAAATTTGATGTTTTGCAAAACAAATATATAAAAACCCCCATTTCTTTAGCACATACATCTTACACTTCATTAAATGTATTTCACAAATGATTGACAACAATTTGAAAAATTGTAACAGAATACATAATAAACAAATAAAATAAAAATTAGAGGAAAATTATAACATTCATTATTTTCAAAAACACAATTAATAAAATGTACCTATCTCCTGATTTACACAGTACTTTTTTCACTTAGTAACATTAGCCCTTATTCTCTAATCCTTTCTTAATTCCATTTCACTCTGAATTCCTCATATTCCAATCTAAAAATGGGGATTTTCCATTTTGTTTGTACAGTCAAAACTTTGTTTATAAGACTTAAAGCAGTAAATTTTTAGTAGCGGAAAGGTGTCTCTATTCAAATTTTTTAAAACTATATTTACTTGTTAGTAATAACCAATAATCAAGATGGTTCAGACTAACTGAGACAGCCTTGGCCGGAAATTGACTGTAGCACATATGAAGAAGACAACCAATATAATTATAATTTTTGTAATACTTTTATAATTTTATTAAAATTGTAGGAATTTTGTCATGTATCAAAAGAGCTTTTTTTATAGCATATGTTAAGTTTAATTTTAGAAATCAAAATTAAAATTTTAGATTGTTAAACAGATTACAGAAGAAAGAGTAACATGTTTTATTTCATGGATGAAAAAGCTAACTCCATTAGAGAAAAAGAGTAGCAGCTGGATCTTTTATTGAGTATGAGCACAGCTTCACATGCAAGAGATGTTGCAATAGAAAATACGGAAAAAGCATTAATGATATGATCAGAAGACACCCCTCAAAAGCGAATATCAATTAAAACCAAAACAAATTCGTTTTTATTTCAAGTTGAAATAAATGATTGAACTATGCACATTTCATTTAGGTTCCTTTGAAGATTGTGTGAATCAAAAACAATTTTCCATGTAAATTGTAGTTAGGTTTAATTAACAATAAGACAAAATTATATGTGAGATTCTTCAGATGAAATTGATATAAATCATTTGAAAATGATAAAATAAAATCTAAGATTGCTGAAAGAGTAATTTTAAATAATAATAAAAAAAACCTCACAAGCATTTCTACAAACTTTTATCGTGATTTGTTTTGATGATGATCATTTTTGCTTTAACAAGTATTCAGTAAAACAAAAACTATAAAAAATACTTATTAGTTATAATTTCTATTTTGTTCAGAGCATCAAACTTTGAGTGGTAATTCAGTAATGAAAAGAATATGTGAATTAATATTTAACTCTTTCAAGACAGGCACAATTGTGTACCTACCGCTAAAGCTGGGGGGGGGGGGGGTTGTAGTTAAGCCTAAATCCATGAAAATACTGAAATATATGTTGCCACTCAATGTTCACTGTCATAAAGTCATCAATTCATGGAGGTTGAAAAATATTGTTTCAGGCAAGATTGCTACATATGAGCCTCTCTCCCAACTGACATTCACATCAGTTATTACATATATTTTTTGATTTTACATGATGCATCTGCCCTTGTTTCAAACATAGAGGATGACATGTTACACCAATAGTGTGTATTATGTTTACACTAACATAGAATTTTTCAGTGAGCGAGTGAGTGCATGGGCTTATGGCGCAAGAACCATTTTTGACTAAACTGCACCAATGATTTAAAAAATCAAAAGAAGAATTTATATGCAGCTATAAGAGTAATATAATATAACAAACAAGGCTTCAAAATAAGAAGTAAAAACAGTTTAAAAGATGACAGTAAAATAAGATATATAAAAAGTCTATTTTATAACTACAGGCAAACAAATTTTGATGGGGGGGGGGGGGTTCCCAACAAGTCAGATAAAGTTAAAGATGAATGAAAAAAATGTGGTGTGACTTTGCATGACGGCCATTTAGGAGCATAAACATCAAATGCTAGATTCCTGTGAATAAAATTAGTATGTCCAATGTGAAGGCAAATCAGTTTGACATCTGCTCTTTGCATTGGCATTACAGGTCATGCTACAATGATGGATTGCTATTCAACTGCTTCACGTCACAGTAGTACTGCTAGTCGAAAGAGCGTCATTGCCGACCCAGCTGCATTGTCCACTTGCTTGTAGCCTATGATGCATACATGGTTTGGTATCCAACAAAACTTTATATCAAAATCCTTGCCATATAGTAAACTTGTGATTTTGAAGATATCACATGCAACGTTGTAATTTTCAAATGCTCCTAAGATGCTTCCAGTACAGATAAAGTATTTAAGAAGGCGATGCTGTTATAGTCTGCTAATTGAAAGACACAGTAAAGAGCAATAGCTTCTGCAGAAAAAATGTTGCAAGAAGTGTCCGGTTTGTAAACTTCCATAAAGTTTTTAATAACTCCACAGTGAATACAACCTATTTATTTCACCTGTGTAGATGGGCTAACAATCATAAAACTGACTGCAATGATAGGTGAAGGTGCATTGAAAAATTGGATATTAGGATGGATTTGCTACACATAGCAAAATTGTTGATAGATTGAAAACAAGATGTATTCCAGGGTTGGAATTATTAAACGTTTCTTTGATAAATATTGTTACATAGGTCAAGCTCAGAAATAAGTCTCATCCAATTCATAAATGGCTGGATGTTAGCTTAGTATCATACTGTCTCTTCATGCTGATACTTAGGTAACATTTTCTAAAGGATATGAAGGCATGCGGACAAGGTTGTTGAATAAGCAAGGCAACACCAAAAGTAATTGGATGCAAATCTACAAAGATACTGCATTGGTGATGTGCGATACACAGTAGAGCAGATTCTCAATGTCTTATGGTGTACTAAGTTATTTCAGAGTAGAATTGCTTGCATATCTATATGACAGAACCATAATCGATTTGAGATAGTATGACAGATTGTGATGATATCTCTCCCAAGAGGTGTTGGATAACACCCTTAGAAGGTTTAGGGGTTTTTTGGCTTCTTCCTCAAATATAAAATATGTAGAAGGAAGGTAAACCAGTGGTAGAATATTGCTCTGAAGAATTGTACGTCAGGAATCTATGTACTATGGTTGTGAATGTTTCATCGAGGATGGAGAGCCCATTTTTGGCAAAAATGTACTCATCAGAAATACTGTAACTACTCAAATTGCATCATTGAACCAGCTTGAAGCTGTTACTCGATTAAACCCATATTTGAGCCTTCACAACTTAAAATTCACATTTTACATAATAAATCACTAAGAATGCACACAATGTCACTCACTCATTTTCAAAGACAACCTACAAAAACTATCTTCACCTTTAATCACCCTAATCACAAACAACTTTCACTTTCAACTCCTACTAATAATTGATTCACCTACCAAGAATTCAAATATTTTTTTATCTCGATTAATACAATATTAAAGAAAATTGATTTTAAACTAATTGTAATTTTTTCTGAAATCAAACTCCATTAGCCAAATTCAAACCATAAATAAAATATGCTACAACACTAGTGACAAAGCCAGTTTAAGTTTACTTTTACTACATTAAGGATTGTATAAGCTTAACTTAGCTCTCACTTGATAAATATCTCATTAAAGCATTACTTGAAGAATATCTTATTAATTAAACCAGCAAAATCTACAGCAAATTTTCTACCTGTTTTCTGCAAGATGACCTTTGAATTGAAACAAATATTATCAATCTATGCCTGCAATTAGGTTCCGTAACAGGTTTCTATTATTAACCCTTTTGGGATGAAGGACGCAAACGCGTGTATACCTCCACGGCTGGAGGGTTTTGTGTAGTTAAGCTTAAATCGATGTAATTGGCATACAGATGCCTGAAATATCATTATCATAAAATTCGCAATTAACAGAACAATCTTAATATATTATTTGTTATTATCACTACTGGCAGATTCTAATTTAGAATCAATTTTGCATCATTCTGATATTTCAAGTTAAGTTAAACTTTTTCGATGCTTTGACCTAGTAAAAGTTAAAAAAAAATAATAATTTTGTCTACCAGATCTAATTATCAGCTAAAAACTACACTGCAAACCCAAACCAAATGTTCTAGTGAAAATAAATCTCTCATCTTCACTATAAACAAGAACAATATGTTCATTTGAAGAGCAGTCATAAAGCATTCAATTCAGAAACATTTCCTTCCCCTTATGTTTATAAAACAAAAACCTTGCGTATGTGAGTAATATTTCTCTCATTTTGAGAAGAAGGTCAAATATACATGTATCTCAAACCTTATAAGCATATAATGACATCTATTGCAAAAAATTGAGCTTAAAAAACATTCCAAGTGTGAGACTTGTAAACGGGATGCTGGGCTACTGTCGGTTTGTCACGCTGGTTCGAATACGAGACATTCGTCTTGAAGACTGTCTTCACTTAATGTTAAAGAATAAAACTTGGATTTGGAATATTTTTTCAGATATTGCTATCCAACAGAGAGCAACATATTTTATCATACTAATCATTTATCCACACACAAGCTGACCCATTTTTTATATTATAAAACGTGTTGGGTATTTTTTTCTCCTACAACATACTGTTAAATGAACTATCCCTTTATATATCAAAAGGGATATTTTGAAAAATAATTATTTAGGGAATATTTTGAAATTTTAAAAACCCTATATTATAAACAGATGTACAAATTACAATGTTGCAAATTTTCATGAAAATTGAGACATTTTTCCGTCTGAAAATAAAATCCGCGTTTAGTACAGATTTACTGAAGACAACATTAAATAATCTTTTTAAAACATACATATTGCAAAAATTATAAAATCATGCAACAATGCAAAAGAAAATAATTTTAAAGACAGTAAATAAATAAAATCAAACAGCACACGAAACTTCAAAATAAAAACAATAAATTTGTCTAACATAATGTGTTAAATAAATTTAAATTTTCATTCATGAATAGACTCATTAATGGTACTCAATTATAAATTTCAAAAATAATTTTTTTTATCAATCATGTATGAAATAATTACCTTGTGGTAATCTTGGTGGAGGACCAGAAGGTAAAGATGTAGATTGAGGCATTGGAGGTATGGGTATATCTTCTAAATTTGGTTTTTCAATTACTGCCGAAATTTTCGAAGCATCACTCGATGTATCCATAGGTTCATTATCTTTTGCCTGCAAATTAGAAATTCAGTTTTTAATAAAATAAAAATGAATGAATTTTAAATCAAAACTAAATTATTTTGATATAAGATTCTTAAAAAAGATTATAATTTCCTTACTTTGTTTTCATCTTTCTTGTCTTCAGGACTTTCATCATCATTTAAAACTTCTTTTTCATCAGCAAATCGTATTTTTCTACTTTTAGCTAAAAATATTTACACATATAATTATGATTTTGAAATTAAATTTATTAAAATACATCCTATTAATATTAATCAAAATTACCTGATTTTGTATCAAAACTTACAGAAGTCTTTTCTTCATTTTGTGTATCTAGTAAAAGATAATAAAATTAAATCAAAAATGAAGATTAAAAAAATATGAATATAAAATAACAAAAATATGGAAGGATAAAAGAAAGCAATTTTGCTAAGAAATCCATGGATTTACTACATAATGAAACTCAAATTATTTCCATAAGAAGAATTTCAAACAAGGGAGAAAAATAAATAAATAAAAAGCATACTTTCATCTTCAAGTTCTTCATCACTAGAAAGATCAGGAATAGGTCCAGGAGGAACACCAGGTGCATTTAAGTTAGTTGCTGGTCGTTCCCTTTCACTAGGTTATAAACAACATCTCATTCATAACTGACAAAAATTATTTTCTTAAATTAATTTTAAAAATTTATTTACTGTAAGCAATTAATACTAAATGAAGAATTTTTCAAAAAATAAATGAATACTATAACAGATTTTATGGCAAATTTGGAATTGTGTTCATGACACATTTATAGAATAAATGCAAATAACAAAGATGAGAATTTTTTAAAATTATGTGTAATACATACAACTATGAGAAACAAAATATCACAATGCAAATTTAATTACTTAAAAAAACCCAAAAGTTATTGTAAAGTTTTAATTAAATCAACATAGAAATAATATTTATTTGTTATTCTTAAGACCTCTCTAAATAGTCATCATCCACAGTCATACATTTCTCCCAACATAGACCTTTTGAAGACCATCATTGTAGAACTCAGCAGATTGAGTCAAAAAGCATCAAGCCATTCCTAGAATGACACTTGATTTGTCAAATCTCTAACACAACCCTAATTTTTTTGAATTCTACTAATATAAAAAATTCTTTTGGGATGGGAGAATAGGGTGGATGTGACAAAATTTCCATCACATCAATTTCATTCCTTGACTAACTCTCAAAATGGGTAGGTAGATGCACATTATTAGCAAGACAATGAGAACCTTTATGAGCACATCATGTCATTCATTCCAAAGCATCATCAATTTGTTCAGAAACACACAGTAATGGGCACTAGTGAACGTCGGACATTTCTCCAAGTTAGGATCCCTCCATGACAATCCAAAGACAATGTAGCCTACCCTACAGACTTCCACACCTCAGTTTGTCGCCCATCGAGTATAGTGGTTAGCGACGCTGACTGCTGTGCCATAGGGCCTGAGTTCGAATCTCGTAGAAGGCATGGATGTTTGTAAATGTCTAGTGCCTTTTCGGTATGGGCATACTCTAAATAGCCATCAAGCCACAAGTCCTTTCATGAGGTTGGTGGAAGGGGAAGAGAGATGGGAGGCCCCTGACTGCTCATAGGGTGTTCTCCCTCAAAATTGGGGTGGAACCGAGCCAAATCGCACTGTCACCTGCATGGTGCTCAAAGCTACGGCTAATGACAAGCGTACAATCTAGCCCAATGCCATGATGAATTTTATGGACCTCGATCTAACTACATTAGACAAGTGGCATTAGCAACAACAACACATCTTAGTTTTCTTGGGGGCAAGAGGTAAGTCATTGTGCTTCCACTCTTTGCTCATCTCTTTTATCTCTAGAGCACATTCATAGATCCAAAATTCCTCTATAGTAGTCAGGAGACCAAAGAAATTCTTTCTCTAGCTTAAAAAGATTCATCATCTTATTTGACATATCACACCATGTTTGCTTTTGGAAAGGAGTCAATATTTGTGGAATCCAATGTGCTGACACCTTTGACAAGTAGTTCTTTGTGACTAATTTTTTGCATACTACCATAACTAAGATCTGTTTCATTCATGATCATTTGGATGGTTTCTCTTTGGTGTAGAAGGATAAAGTTCCCTTCTTCAACAAGGCAGCATCTGTTAATGCAATAGTCTTCCCCCTTCTTGGATCCTCTTTGAAGGATACATGTCCAGTTTGAAAGTTCCCTATCCATCTCATAACTAAGTCATATGATGAGCTATCATTTCATTATGGATTTACAAGGCATTGTAAACTTTCAAATGAAAGAAATCACTCTGCAAACCCAATTTCTCCATACTGCAAACTACTTCAAACTGTGGTTTTCTGTAACTAAACAACTCAATACTAATAACTGTTGTTTATAACATCATGAGTAAAAGGATCAATTAACATGCAGAATAGTTTTAATCCAGATTTTCTTCGTTATATTTTGATCTTGATTAAAACTTTACAATACTCCCATATATTTAAAAACTTTCATACATAGCAAACATACTTTGATTTAAGCAATTTAGAATTAGGTGATATGCTTCCACAGTAATAAATTAATAAACAGCTAGTGGATACACATAATATTTTATTGCTAAACATTAAATAAGTGACTAAAGATCCATGCATAACCACATATTGGTTCAAATAATTTAAAATTGTCTGAATAGTTTCTTCAAGCCCATAATCAAAACATTAAAGCAAAGATATTTATTTAAATAAAAAAAAAAAGGAAAAGATACATTTGCTAATGAACTAATGATTGCAAGAGGGAAAAAATGCCAATGTCATATATATATATTTAAATTTTACCTGATAGGAGTGGGTTTCTTTAATATTGAATGAGGAATCACTACATTTTCAGCCTCTGTGCTCTGTTCCATTTCATTAGGTAATGGAATTTGTGAAGTTACTGGGGATAAAATAAAAGCCACTTTAAAAAGAGTTTTTCAATGAAAGACAGGATTTAATGCCATTTTTAATCACCAAAATACTTACAAAACTCAGGCATCTCAGGAGTATCCGGTAAAGGAATTTCATCAATTTGAACTTGCTGAGCAATTCGAACTGATTCTACAGAAATAGAAATAATACTTTGATAAAATAAAACTTTTTTAACTGCACTTTTTCACTATTATAAAAGTTTTTCTAAAAACATTATATTTTGCAAATCAAAATAATTAAATCTGGAACAAAAATCACTAAAAAATAATTTTATTTTTTAAACAGCCTACATTTTATAATATACAATAGTAAAAGACTGAGTAAAATACTACCAAAATATTTCATGAGAACAGATCTTCGTCCTTCATATTCTATCTCTAGTTTTTTCAGTTCATTATATCTTTCCCTGTCTTCTTTGTACTGCAAAAACAATATACAATTATAATAAAATTTACTATGTCACGTTATATTTGAAAATTTTGATTTTTTTGAAGGACAAAAATATCAAGGAAAGTAATCAATAATTGCAAAACATTTTCTCTTAGATGTAGTTGCAACAACTATCTAAAATAAAATACAAGAAAGCATAAATAAATAAAACAGAGCTTTCATTAATAGAAAAATGTAGCATGCAAAATACGACAAATGTGAACTTAGCACTAAATAAGTAAAGTGAACTTACCACTAAATAAGTTCAAGAATGCTTTACTTTATATATATTACAGTTCATAAATTCTTCAAAAGTACTACACTATGTGACATAAAAATCTTATTTCTACAGGAAAATAAATAATTTTCTCATATATCAAATTTTGTTGCGAAAAAAATATTTGTATGTGTACCTAAAATTTTAAAGGAAAAACATGAATGTTTTTATTGCCTAGCATTTGCATAATGAAGGAAAATATTTTTTTACTAGAAAACAGCCAAAGTTTTTGTTGCAACAATTTTCTTTTCCCCCTTTGTACATCAGGTGGTAACACAGAACATTAGTTTGTAACTTTCACCCTGTTTCAAAACTCCT
Organism: Trichonephila clavata; assembly: GCA_019973975.1. Classification (NCBI taxonomy): domain Eukaryota; kingdom Metazoa; phylum Arthropoda; class Arachnida; order Araneae; family Nephilidae; genus Trichonephila; species Trichonephila clavata. The sequence continues at coordinate 135,844 of BMAO01032145.1, forward strand.
ATTTTGATCTGCATCTATCTTCATCTTTTCCAATGGCATTGAATAATTCTTCAAGATTATAAAAGGTAAAAATTTTTTTGTCTGCATATTTTCTTTAATATCCCTTTCTTCTTCATAAGTTCATTCTCTATCCATGATAGATTTGCCATCAAAAGGCTAAGAATCCATTTGAATATACTCCATGACATGAGCAACATTCAATAAGTCTAACTCTAAACCATCTCTAACAAGCAAAACGTCTGCTGAGAATGTTTCCATTTGAAGATCAATGAAACAAAATTCATATGATTTTTTAAACTGAATGAAATGACTAATTTCATATGAAATTTTTTAAAACTAAAAATAGTTTCAATATTTTATTTCAACATTTTTAAGGTTATAACACATGTATGTGTTTATCTGAAATTTAATAACTTTCATATAACCTGGATATAAATGCATACATTTTATAAACATTAACACTTCTCATAATCAGGATCCCTTATTGCTTAAAAAAAATACCTTACATGATGCAAATGATATCAAATGTAACTAATTAATATACATTACATAATTTAAAAAAGAAACAACTTATCATTACATATGTATATTAGCACTAAGCAGAAAAAATAGAGAGGAATTAATCTATAAGTAAAGTAAAATATATATAAGTAAAAACTGCAATTTATTATGAAATTGCACACTAAATATAAGAAACAATATTTTGATTTTACAAGAGGAGGGCATGACTAAGGAAATTCATTTTGTGACCAGACTTTGTGCAATAGTAGTACTCCTTCAGGGTGTTCAACCCTCAATGTAATTACGCAGAATGGGCAGTCAATTCGGAAAAAATAGCCTTCAAAATTCATGCTTAGCTTTTATACAATTAAGTTTTAATTAACAGCAGCAAGGTCATTTAAGTACCCATTTACCCCACAATCGGCCTCGGTTAGTCACATGATCGGTTTTTCTGTTAATTAATTAAATTTTTTTTACAACTAAATAAATTTATTTAAAAAAGACATTAAATATAATTATAAAATAATTTTTTTATAAATAACTATTATAATATATTTTATGTATTATTATATTTTATTTATAATATATTGTATTTCCTATTATAAAACTATTTGTAACTAATTTTTATAATTATATTAATTATTTTGGAACTAGTTTGATATCACGGGGCAAGGCGCCAAATGCTGTTTGGTGCGATAAAGAATCCCGCCAAGCAGCGCATGTCATTGAAATGAAATGCAAGATGGCGCCCTAGTAGGAAGGAAAATCATTTTAAAGAACTTGTCAGGACAATAATTTTAAAGAACTGTTTTGAAATAGATTAAAATCTATTTCAAATGAAAAATATAGGAATAGATTGAAACTTACCAAGATCAATCAATAATGAATATCAATATAATAAAAAAAATCATATTTACAAATAGTAATATTATGCAGTATACAATAATCTTATAATATAATTTTATAGTAATTCATATAATATTATATAGTAATAATTGTTATATATTCATATATTAATTGATAATAATTATTTTATATAATAATAATCATATAAAATAATTTAATAGTTTTCATAAAAAACAATAATCATTGTATTGTAATATAAGAATCGTACACACATATACAAGAAAACTAATTTAACATTATAAATAAATAACATAATAATTATAAATATAAATAAATTACATGTAATAATATTTATAAAATAGCAATTATTACAAAGAACGAATATTATATGATTATTACCCATAATAAAAATTGGCAATGAATAGCAATTATAAAGTACTGAAAACTTGCTATGTTCCAAAAACTTCAAGTTCCTTCAACGAATTTCATCGAACAAGGAACGTTAAAAAAACATTTTTAAAAAGTAAAATAAAAGATTTATAGCAATAATTAAAAATACAACACTCATTCCTTTTTAAAAAAATATCTAGTACTCACTAATGATATTAGAAATATCCATAATCGAAAACAGCATTAAGTAAAACAGAAGACTGAAATAATAGTTTAATTCGGAATTGCAATGAAAATGGTTTAATTGTGAAAGAAATCGAATTAAAATCGTCTGAAATTTTAGGATTACCGCGGGAACAAAATCAATAAAAATGATTTCTAATATACGTTATCTTCATGGCAACCACATCGTCAGACCATAAAAATATCAAGGTAACCATATTGTAATGTTATCGCCCATCTAGGCGAACATAAACAACAACTTGGCGCCTGCCTCGTGATATCAAACTAGCACCATTTATTTAATTAAAAAAAAATTTAATGAATTTAAAACAAACAAAACTGATCGCATGGTAAATGGATACTTAATCAACCTTGCTGCTGTGTCACTGGTAGTAATTAAAATGTAATTGTATAAAAGTTAAGCATGAATTTCGAAGGCTATTTTCTTCGAATTGGCTACCCATTCGGCGGAATTACATTGAGGGTTGAACACCTTAAAAGAGTACTACTATTGCACAGTCTCGTCCTGAAATGAATTTCCTTAGTCGTGCCCTCCCCTTGTTAGTGTGAAAAATAATTGTTCTGGGAAGTATTCGACAAGCAAATTAATCATACAGAAAAAAATACACAGAAAAAACAACCAGAAACTAGCAGTTTAGAAATAAATATACCTAAAAACTATTGGGAGTACCACTTCAAGTAAAGAAATAATACTCAGCCATAAAGAAAGAGATGAAAATTAAGAAAAGGAGCATTGGACTTAGTACCACATGCAAAAGATAAGAAAATCTTCGGTAATTGTTGGGTATATACAGGAGAATAAGAAGAATGTTATATAATACAAAACTGGTTTATCAAGGGTTCAATCTTGAAATTTATCGTAATGATGGAATTCTAAATAACATCAAAAAAGCTATATAAATAAACATATGCAAGGCATAAGTCCCATATTTCTTCCCCACCAATAGCTCTAAAGGAACTGTACTAACAAAACTGGATTATTCAGTCACCCCATTGGAAATTACTATACAGATATCTATTTATATCCATATATTTCATTTCAGATAGAACCAAACTAGATATAAATTATTCAACCAACATTCTACGCTAATTTCAGGAAAATCATGGGTGCAGCCATTGGAATTCTTAGTTGTTTGGATACATCAAAAGTGCCAAAGACTATATGTTTAATTTATGCAACTCAAGACACATGACAGCTAGTTTGTTAAGTATGGAGCCCTGGCAATGCTCTCAAGGATTTGATGATTATCTCTGCAAATACACTAAGATATGAAATTAATGCTTTTTATTAATATTCCAGAATGCTCATAATCAGTAATGGATTCTTGACTTTATTTTAACATGGCAATACAACTTGTACGTATTTAATCTCAACATTATAGAATCACTCTATATACATCTTTCTTAGCATTTTCAAAGTTTCCGCAGATTACAATAAATTGACTATAGAACAATAAATTGCTTTATTCCTTGAAATTAATACAACCCAGTCATACCTTTAAGTTGTTAAAATATCAACAAAATGTAAATGAAATAATAACAAAAAAGTATATTTTAGTAACTGATTAGAACACAACATTCAAAAGCCATTATTTAATTACATAATGTTTAAATTAAATAACCATTTTTAAATAACAGGGAAAAAAAATACTTTCACACAATAAAAGAATTGAGTGAACAAGACATACTTACATACAATCGCATGACTCTATCCCAAGTTTCCTTTAATTTTTTCCTTTTATCTTTTAGAACTTTTTCATTTAGCAGTGGAGGTGAGTTAACATTATATTCTAAAAATTAAAAACCACAAAAAAAAAAAAATGAATAATTTGTAATATGTTAGAAGTTTAAAAAAGAAATACTAGAGTCATTAGGATTTTATTTATTAGGATTACTGATTACATCATAATAATAATACCCTACTTTTTAGCACCTGAATAGAAAGATTTCAAGTCAAGTATAATATATTTATAAATATTCAATATCAATAAGCTCTTTTTTGTTAATCAATCTATTAAGTACAAATATATTTAACAGAAATAAGACAGATCACACCTATAAATTCTCTGAGAACAAAAAAAAAATATTTTAAAAGAATATTCCTTGCGTATGTCTTACCCATCTCATCAATTTTTTCCATATCACTAATAAGTTGAAGAGGATCTTTTCCTTTCAGAACTGCAGCACGTACCATTTGTCTTTGTTTCTTGTTCTGAAAAACGAAATAAAAAGTTAAAAAAAATGTTTTTTTAAAAAAAGTTTTAGCTACCTAGGGATTATTTTATTGAATACACATTTATATTTGAATATATACATATATATTGATTAAATGAACAGTGACATAAATATGCAGAAACAATCCTTTCTGCGAGCATTAACACATGCATTACTTTAATTTAAAAAGCAGCCCGAGAAAGAGAGAGACAGAGTTATGATATTTTATTGATAGCTAAGACAAACAATTTCTTTGAGTCCAATAAATGAACAATAAAATAAACAGACAGATAAATAATTTCTCTAATTTATATCATATTTGGTTCTATTTTAGATTTGCAAAAGAAAAACTACCATAACTATAATGAAATTTTAAGATCGGCATAAAAGATAGAGAAATGAAATGACATAACTCAAATGAGATTTATCCCAAATTTAACTATAGAAGATAGGAATATAATAAGCATATATATAGATAGGAATTACTGAATGGGGGGGGGTGACTTGCCAGTTATGGTGGTTTTGTTATGTAATAAATAAAAAACTATTTAAAAATTTGTAGTTAATATTTTTACACAATTTTTCAAAATGTCTAAGAACCTAAACAGTCTGAATCAACATAACTTGCATTACTTTAAATTAATAGTTTTCAAACTGTTTTCTACAGAACACCCTGGGGTTTCACGAGTCAAAAAAAAAAAAAATTATAAATAAATACGCAAAATGGATTCCTATTCTGTATGAAGTTAGTATAACCACAAGATTCTAAAGTTGCTCTGTCATTAAGAAATTGAAAATTTAATTCCACATAATTTTATATTTAGCAACATTCTTTTTTTAAGCTATTATTACAATATAATAAAAGAATACTAAAATGTTTTTCTCTTTATATGAACTACCTCATAGATTGTGAAAATATTTTATTGTTACTATCCAGGGTTCCACAAAATATTTGTATACTCATTAGTACAATGTTTTGCAAAGCTAAATAGGTTTCTAATGGAAAACTCATTTTTCCATAGGTCGTTAAAACACCTATAAAAAAGGAGAGTGAACAACTTATCAGCATATCAACAGATTTGATTTTAAAATCTAAATTTAAGCAAAAACAGCTCTTTAATTTTAGGTTGCAAATTCAACCAAAATACACAATTTTCCTCTTACTGTCATAAATATTTTAATGCCATTCAGAACAATTTATGTATGTGAAAAATATTTCTCAACATGAGTGACTACAAAAAGAATATGAAATGCTACTGCAGATAATTTCAATAGACTTACTATTCGACAGTATGTGTAAATTAAAGGATCTATCTATCTTATTTATTAAATATAATACATGGTTAGGTGACACTTGGATAACAAATTAATATTATTAATGTGTAAATTATGTTAAAGTTAGATTAAAATTTTCAACAAAATACAAACTTTTTTAACTGCCTTTACATACAGTACCTATAACATGTTTATCGATTATAAATAATATTTTAAGATATATATTTTTAAGTTTGTATGAGTGGATTGGGATTTCACAAAAACACCTTATAGTTCTTCAGATTCTGTGAGTCGAAAAAGTTTTTGAAGATCACAGCTCTAAAAGTATCAAGAATTTATTAATAATGAAAGATGTGTGTCCACTGTTCGGTTATTTTAAATGGATAACAAATAGGTAAAATGCTTCCTCCTCTTTCTTAGTAACATTTTTTTCACTCAATTTATTTTGTTGGAAGTAAAAATTAATTTAAAAAAAATAATGTACAACTACTAAATATAATATTTTATAATAATAATTATCAAATACAATAATTTTTTCTAACAATCATGTTATGAAAGAATACAACCAAAATTTAATAATTAATTATATAAAAAAATAATAATTGCTAGTGAAAAGGTGAACATAAAACAACACTAGGTTTTAATTGAACTATTGACAAAAATTTCTTTTTTACAGCATACTGTCACTAGGGGTTGCAATATGGGACCAAAAGTTCAATACCAGTATTTGGTATTTTTTAGATCTTAATAACGCAATAATTTTAGAAAAAGAAAGAAAACACAGGTATTTCTTTGTTTTATTTGCCAGTTTTATTAGTGAACGTAAATGTCACAAACAATAATTTGTAACTTCTAAATTATAACAGTAAAGGAACATTCACAAAAAAGTAAAGGAACATCTTACTTATTTAAATCACAAAAAAGTGTAAATATCACTATTCAGTCTGTCGTACTATTAAATATGATCTTAAAAAACATAATGCATCTATTGTACTGTCATTAAGCCTGGAATGTAATTTTATGCAAAAATTACCTGCTGTTGAAAACACTCTTTCGGCATCTACATTAGTCAGTGGTATTGTTAACAATGCGAGATATACTTTTTCCAAGTATATACCTCTAAATCCCTCATCTTCAAATAAAGCGATTTCTTGTCGGATGGTTTTGGATATAGCTGATTTCAGTATAGTTTTTTGGTTGGCTGAAATTTTTTTTAGTTGTCACTAATTCTAATTTCTGTTCCAGAGACAATTTCCTTTCCCTATCGACATTAGTGTCATCCTCTTTGATAACTACACCGAATTCTTTGGAATGTGGATAGGTTTGTGGGTAAAAAAATTTTAAGAAAATTTACTTTAAACTTGATCAAATTTGAATTGGTTAGTCTCTTTTCTTCTTTATCATTTACATTTTAAAAATCATTATAATTATATAATGTATTCCAAATTATGTATTATAATTATGTTGATGATCCCTAGACATATGGTGGGGACAGTTTAAAAAACTTCTAGTAAATACAGAAAAAACGGTATTTAAATTTGTGAATGCCGATATTACAAAATTGTACAAATGGATCAAAATACCAGTATTCAGTATCCCAGTATTGCAATCCTTAGCTGTCACTATATATTTGAAACTAAGCTGTGTGGCACAGCAGCCCATAAGAACCAATGCTTATTGTGCCCATCTGAGTTTTAATGACCTTGGGCACTGAAGTGCATGAGCAGATTTTCCGCTCAAGTGGTCAGTCTGACACGAAACATCCAGTGTTTGGTTCCCTAGCAAGCATGGTACTAATTTATTAACCCACTAAAGGAATGAAAGGTTGAGTTGACCTTGTCCAGTCTGGAGTTTAAACCCCGAACCTGTGGCGTGGGAGCGCAATACACTACCACTCAGCCACTGGGCTCTATATATCCTAACATCACAAAATTATGAACTAATAATCAATCAGGAGGGAAAAGAAATTAAATAACCTTTTTCAACTCCCTCTTGCGAGCTTCTTTTCCTGTAAAAAACAATAAAAATTTGAAAAGATACTTTATTTTTCCATACTTTAAAGCATTCAGTACTTTTTTACGTGATTAATAGAATAAATTTTAAAACATTGCAATTAAAAACACTGTTTACAAAAATAAGAAATATTGTCATTAGGGAGAATAATACTCTAAAAAACTCATAAAAAACAGTTTTTTCACCTGACTTTTTTGTTTTTAAAAAAAGAAAGAAGTACATTTTAATACTAGAATACCTTACACAACTAAATATAGACAATTTAATTTCTTAAAAATATACCATAAACATATATATTTTCTCAAAAGATTTTAATACTAAAAATATCTGTATTTGGCTATATGCAGGAGTAGTAATGTGTTATGACACTATAAGAGATCAAACTGTGCTGAAAATAAATCCTTCCCTGAGCAGGTAATCAGTCCTTGTCCATCATGTTTTTATACGCTGACTTACAATAAGTTATTGTTCATACCACAGCACAATCTTGTTCTTAATAGAGAAAGTTTTATTGAACAGTTTATTCAAATTATTTGGTACTCTTGTATTTAGGCAGGCTCAATCCTAAGTTGCAAAGTATCAATATCTTTCGTAGATGAGATACAACCAATTCAAAAATTTCCCCTCATTCTCAGCATAATCTTCAGCAGCCATTCAGAAAAATTAGCAATATTTGTAGTAGTTTTTATTTGTGTATATTTTACATTTAATCAACAAAAATGTCTGCTTGATGAGATCAGCACTGAGCAAACTGAACTATATTAATTATTTTTGCAACAATTAATACGAGGAAATAGTAACAATTTTATAGTGGCAAAGTATTTAATTGAATAAAACATTTTAATTACACAACTAGGAATTACAGTATAAATTCAATCAGTAATATTTCAATGAATTGTATTCTCTATTCAAAATCAGGATCCCATAAAAAGCATAAAAGTGCCATATATGCACAAATAATTATAATACAAATATTTCTTTTAAAAAAATACAATCACATTTAATTTCAGTTAAACTGGAACAAACCTACATAAATAATACCTTTTGAGTGTAATGTCAAAGAAGAAAAAATTAAAAGCTGATTTAAGAATATTGAAAAGGTTGAATCTTGGCTAAAATCGACCTTTTAGTAAAAAGAATGAAATGCCACTAAATTAAACGATAAGCATATGAAGTTAGCAATGTTATTCGTTTGAGGGGAAAATTTAACCCTTTTACACTTTTTTCAACAGTCATTTTCATCACTTCACAAACAACATATTTAATAGTAAAGGTTTTTTTTTTTGCTTTATTGAAGGAAAACAATGCAGGAATTGTATATGAATACAGGTTCATCGCACAACCAAAAATGACAGTTTTGAGAGAATAGGATTGTGATACTGTAAGCAAGGTAGTAAGAATTCTCATGATGTATGCCTGATAAATACAAGAAATGGTACTTGAATGCATGTTTTATTATACCTAAAAAAAAAAAAACAAGCATTATGCTTGATTACTGGAGGTAGTTAAAACTACCCCTGTACTAGCTATGCATTTATTTTGTGACCTACAGCCAATGACTAACCTGATTTGGAGGAATGCAGCTATTCTTTATAACAGACTCATTAGACTTCCAAATATTTCCTTTTGGCGTGAATATGACTTTGACAGATCACATAAGACTCAGAAAGGTTTCCTTCAGTGCATCCGGGAGAGATTGCACATTATAATGTTATTAATGACAAGGACTATGAACTATTATCTCATATAAATCTGCTGGAGTTCATAATTCTCGAGAGAGAGAGAGAGAGAGAGAGAGAGAGAGGAGATGTCAGATTAGATTTGATTTTGAACGTGAGGAAAAATGACCTTTGCTCAACTGCTCTTCGTGCCATCACTTTGGAACCATTTATACCCACTATCCCCCTGATGAGTGGCTTCACATCTACACAGATGGTTCCCTTTTGGATTTCGCCCAGGGAGCAGGTTCTGGAGTTTTCAATGATATCTTTTCATTTTACTTGCATGTCGGCTCTCATACAACTCATTACGACGGCGAAATTGAGGCCATTCATTTGGCCCTTCGTCAACTTTCTGCCTGTCTCTCCATTCCTGATTAGGCTGTAATTTTATCAGATTCAAGTTCGGCCTTTCAGGTCTTGGCAAGTAACCAAGACACACAAAGTTCCCGAGTTCAGAGAGCTGCTGAGCAGAATTCCAACAAAGGTTGTTTTCCAGTGAGTGCCTTCCCATTGTGGCCTTTGGGGAAATGAAATGGCAGACCTTTTAACAAAAAGAGGCACGAATATTCTCCAAAGATCTACTAGAGACCTGCCTCTCCACTCAGCAAAACTTGAAATTGTTAGGATTTATAAACGCTTTTGAGATGCTGCAGCGAGTGCTGCCAAAAATAAATCATGGAGAGTGCTATTAAAACTCAACTGTGTCTTGGACTCTACTCGTGCAGCTGCTGTGGCTGAGTTTAGATTGTTGACTGGACACGACTGCCTTTATGTTAATTTGTTCCGTTTTAAACTACTGACTCCCCTTTTTGTGTGCTTTTGGACAAGTCATGGACACTGCTCATCTTGATGTGTGCTCTGAGCACTTAAGAGTTTGGACTACATTGTAAAAAAATATTGGAGAGCTCGTTGCCTAATGGCCAATGGCCCAGGCCATTTGATAAATAAATAAAAAAAAAAAAATACCAAAATAATAATACTCAAAATCTAGTGATGCCATTAATTTACTATGGTTCCTCAAAACACAATGCTTATCATACCTTTTGATTACAATTTTTTTTGCTTAAAAATAACTTTTTCCAGTCTTCCAATAAAAATAACATTTATGTTTCAAAAACAAATTTTGACAAAATATTAAGCTCAGATAAGATACATGTCTGGTTGACAAGTACTGTTTTATTTGATATAATGAGCTTTTAGAAACTTACATTGAAATATTTTTTTCTCTTTAAGCTATTAATTGATTAAAGAGTACAGTAAAGCGGGCTTTGCAGCTACATCACCTCGGATTTGGTGATGTTTTTTAGAGAGATTTCCAGATATATTAATTACTTCATACTTGTAAAGTGTTCATTTTGGTAACCTGATACAATGAGATATAGAATTCTTAACATCAGCAAACAATATTAAAAAAATATGATGATTTTATTAAAAGAAATTTAATGTTCGTATTGAAAAAAAGGTGCTTACAGTCGCTCCAAGCCAAACTCGGACACTATAGAAAAAAATCTTGTTTTGCAAAAATACTTTGACTAAAAGGAATTAAAAAAAAGTAAAGATGGTTTTCTAATAGTGAATTTATTGCTCTATTAAAAACAAACCAAATAACGCTAATTCATAAATTATAATGACAAATTTGGAGATAAAAATAAAATTGCAGAAGAAAGAGAGCGCAAGCCAAACTCAGACATCTGACAATAAAGCGCCAAATAATTGCAACCCTGAGTGAAAATTGTAGACAACTTCATGAAAAACATTGTAGTTGTTCAGCGGAATTCTCGGTTTGATATTTTTTCATTTATTGCAGAAAAAAACTTAATTTATTGAAAATGTCAAGGCAAAGGGGACAAATTAGCATAGAGTTAAGGAAATTGATTATTAAGCACACTGAAGATCGAAAGTCTGTGCGAGAAATATCGGAGATTGTCAAAAGAAGTTATTCCACAGTTCATGACATCATAAAAAGCTACAAAACTGATAATCAGGTGGAAAAAAAGCCTAAAAAAGCCCATAACAAGATTTTCACCGAAGCAGATGAGCGATATTTAGTGAGAAAAGTGAAAGTAAATCCCTTCCTTAGCGCTCCAAAGATAGCTATTATTGCTGAAAATGAATTAGGGAAAAAAGCTAGTCCATCAACAATTAGAAATGTGCTCCATAAGAAAAATCTCACTGGAAGAAAAACCAGACAAAAGCCTTTCATAAGTAAGCGAAATCAAAAAGTAAGACATGAATTCGCAAAGGAGCATGAAAACAAGGATTTTTCTTACTGGAAACAAGTATTATTCACTGACGAGAGCAAATCCAATATATTTGGATCAGATGGCAAGCCATATGTTTGGATAAAATTGAATGAAGAATTACGTACAAAAAACTTGAAACTAACTGTGAAGCATGGTGGAGGATCAGTAATGGTCTGGGGATCATTTTCAGCTTCTGGCCCAGGAACTTTGCATTTCAATGAAGGGAGAATGGATCAGAATGTATACCTTGACATTTTAAAAACAAATTTGCCACTATGTGTGCAAAAACTTTCGCTTGGCAATAATTGGAGATTTTATCAGGATAATGATCCCAAGCATAAAGCTTATAGAGTGTGTCCCTGGCTCCTATAATAATTGTCCTCACGTCATGGAAACACCACCCCAAACCCCAGACATAAATCCCATTGAGAATTTGTGGGATCATCCTAACAAAAAAGTCCGGGAACACGCTGTTTCAAGTAAAACTGAGTTGAAAAGAGTATTATTGCAAGAACGGGACAATATTCAGCTTAATTTTTGTGAAAAATTGGTGCAATCTATGCCTAAATGCCTTAAAATGGTTATAAAAATCTTCTTAGCCGTCCGAGTTTGGATTATGCGTTAATTTTTGTTTTTTACCATAATTTCTGGTTACAATGTAATAATTTATATGTTTTGTTATCTGTTTTTAATACTGCAATAAATATATTATTGAAAATGGATTTAATTATTTTTATTTAAAATTTTTTTACTTAATTAGTACATTTTCTTTGATGTCCGAGTTTGGCTTGGAGCGACTGTATGTATTAACATTACTGCAGCCCAAACTGTGCCATGAGAATCGGTTTTTTTTTCAGGCAGGCCTTTTGTTATTTTATTCCTTATAATCCATGCTCTCCTTATTTTAAAACAATGCAATTTTTTTTTTTTTGTATTGTAATTATTTGGTTAAGAATTTGTTTTTAGCACGACTATAGACAACGGCAAAAAAATTGTCAACTTCGTCAAGGGCCCCCCATATACTACACTGTATCCGGGGTCCCCTATTCTACACTTTAATTTGAAATTAACACTATTTTAAACGAAAAAAGGTTATACAGAGAAGGATAAAAATAGAAAAAAGTTCACTTTTCACTCACTTGCTTGATCAGTGGGATTCATATATTTCCCACTCTTCGTAGTATTAATTGACCGTCTACCCATTTTTATTTTAATGCTTGTACTTTCACAAATAATATGAATACTTTACTTCTCCATAGACGTTATACATATAAAAAATGAGTTTCTGATGTTCAATGCTAGTTTAATTCATAAATATTTCTATAAAATGCTCACATCAATAAAGCAATCGTAAATTGTTTACAAAAATCTCATGTAAGAATATATTAATGTTGCCAAAAATGGGTACCTTAATCGAAAAGTGAGACACAAATTATTTATCAAATTGGAATTTGATGAAGAATATTTGAATTTTATTTTGAGTGATATATCGAATAATAAACTTAGAACTTGAAAATACTCTCTTCAACAACGATGTTGAAAAATTAGTAAAAAGATGCAAAACTGAAAGATAATTATACTGAATAGTTTGAAATGGAAGTTATATAAATCTGGCATTTTCTAATGACAGTCCGATGTCAATTTCAAAACAAAAGCTTATTGAAACTGAACTAGTGTTTATGTTACATTTACTTACATTATGAACAGCATTTTTGAAAATATGGTTACACTTTTTATGTGTGAAGAATTTTATAATGGAAGTAATTCTGACACGTTATAATTTAAAATTATTTTTAAGGACTAAATTCAGTTTTCAAATATTTTGAATTAGAATTCATATATATCATAGCCAAAAAACATGGAATTCCTCGTTACAGAAATACATTTTGGGGTTTTATAGTTTCTTTATACGTTTGAAAGTCTTGCAAAAGCCACCCAATAAGCTTCCTAAGCATCTGAAAACATCCTGACAAATAATTTAGCGTATTAAATTTTTAAAAATTTTATCTTCAGTAAATTTGAAATCTCATTTGATGTTTGAATATGTAGTACTATGTGAACTCTAATACAGCCAGATGAAATTTTTCGGTAACTAAGCAGATGTATGAAAACAAATCTTACAATCAGTATTTTCAAATTTTAATTTGCAGAAGTTTTTACTAAATATCTTATAAGCCTGTCTCCAATTTTTTATGCTGGATTCTATTTTAGCATCTCTGTTTTGATGATAAAGTAATTTTATGAATTAAAATTGTGCAAAATTTTGATCTTAATTTTCCATTAATTTTTAATTATAAAAATATTTGACTAGTGGCTATTTAAGATAATAATGTAGAATAGGAAGCCCCTAGGATTTGGCGATATTTAACTGTCCAGAATGAATTCAGCTCTTTGTTACTTTGATGTCACATCATTACTCTCAGAACACCTATTGCTACATATAGGGAGCTTGGCAACTGTTTCTGGTTGCCAAAAAATTGACTTCGGCAAGGGGACTGTTATTTTACACTTAAACAAAATATTGCAATTTTTCATAGTTTTATTTCAAATTATAATTTTTTCTGTGAATAAATTTATTTAAAAATTCTATTTCTGCTGTGTTTTGTTTAGTGAAAGGAGATGAAATTTGACTCAGAAGTATTCTCTTATAAGTTTTTAAATATATGAATTATGTTTCTGTATATTAAGTTATTTAAATTATTTTTGGTACTTATGCATCATTGCCAACTCTATTAATAACTTGCCAAGTTGGCAATCCTGATTTCTTATGTGTCGTATGCTCTGAATTGACAACCATGTGTTTCATTTCATATTATGTGCCAATAAGTTGTGATAATATGTAATTACCTTATCTCTAAATTATTATAATTCTGTTTTCAAAATAAAATGTTTTAAAATTATTTTAATTATGAAAATCTATATGTTATTTTAAATAATCTAAAATAAAATTTTTTGGCAATACTGTTGACCAATTTCATTTAATCAAAAAACATCGCCAAATGCTGTATTGATAACGAAACAAGATTTTGTTTGTAGGTGTGTGTGTACAGCTTTCCACTATTGACTACTTATTACAGCTTTGGACTACATCTTTTCAGTTGAGGAATTGGTTGGCATTAAAATACATTAGGAATGAAATATTTTTTTAGCTTCTATAATTTTTAACACCTATTTCCAATACCAAATTAAAATTTACAAATTTATTAAGAACTTCTTCACGTAAATTGTTCTGAAAATTAGAATTATGTTTATTTTGTTTATCTCGTGCAATTTTTGATAAGTTAATGCATTATATGCAGTGCATATTTATTTTATATAAATTTCAGACATAATGGATTTCTTATAACTATTTTAATTATTGTTTAAGTCATTTTAATTTATCTTAAGGCTGCTATAATGGGTGAGAGAGTTCCCAGTTCCCTGCTTCAATCTGTTGGAGTTGCGTCCTTTCGTCTACTTACTGGACATGACTACTTGCAAAGGCATTTACATCGCATTGGAGTAAAGGATTCTGCTTGGTGCCCCCTGTGCAACCAGGGTGAAATGGATGGTGACCACCTCAGACATTGCCCTATTGTTTAAAAGTTTTTTGTAGACAACTCTACGGAGACAAATTTTTATTCTTTTTATGCTTCGTCATCATTTTATCGGGCTGCTCGTCAACTAATGGCAGAGATGCCAAAGACGGGCATAGGATATAAAAAAAAAAATAATGGGCGAGGAAAATGTAAAAGCATGAACTTGGGCAAAATGCATTTGAATGTTCTTTTTTTGTATATACTTATATACAAGGATGAGTCGGAAAATAAGTTTCCCTTGTTGACTGTGGTCAGAGTTGAGTATGACAGTCAAAGCATAGAATGAGACATTAAAGATAAGACATAACTTTATTTTTCCACATAAGTTCAAGTACCTTTAGACATTTGTCATACTGCTTGATAAGCTTCAAAAAGCCCTCCAGAAAAACTCAGGGTTTTGCATACGGAAGAATCGTTTACTTTAGCATAGACATTTTGGAGGTTGGAATCATCAATTCTACGGTGGTACTGTATCAACCTATCGAAATTGAAAGAGGCAATTCGGAAAAAGCTGCCTGGGCTTCTGAAATCTGGCGTTCTCTTGTTGGATGACAAAGTGAGACCACACTCGGCGATGACAAAGCAAAACCATATTGCAACTATTGGCTGGGAGCACCTACACCATCCGCTATACAGTCCTGATCTTGCACCAAGTGACTTTCATCTGTTTCCAGTTTTGATGAAGAATCTTGCCTGAAAGCACTTTGGAAGCAATGCTGAAGTCAAACAAACCATTAAACGCTTCTTTCATATGCAAAGTCCTGAATTTTACCTGGAGGGCTTTTTGAAGCTTATCTAACATTGTGACAAATGTCTCAATGTACTTGGTACTTGAGACTTGTTGAAAAGTAAAGTTATGTCTTATCTTTAATGTCTCATTCTATGTTTTGACTTTCATACACAACTATGACCACAGTCGACTGGGGAATCTTATTTTTCGACTTAACCTCGTAAGTATTTTATTATCGTTACATGAAGTTTTTTATGATGTAAACCACATGTTATCTATCCTTTTTAAATTCATGTTTACTCTTCAGTTTTCTATAATTTTTCTTTTTTTAGTGTAATTTCAATTAATAGTTTTTAAAAAATTCATGTATTTTGCTTTTTAGGATCCAGTAAGTATAATTTTGTTTTCTTTTATCATTCCTTTCTTTGATAGAGGACCTCAGCGATTTTATCATGTGTAATTAACAAATATTATCAACAAATTAGTAGTTTAAAATGAAAGAAAACTTCAGAAGAGATTATACAGTACTGAACCAAATGTGGCAAAAAAATATAAAAAAAGAGTTAATTTTAAATGAACCAATATAATATAAGAGAAAAATACCGAAGATTGATAATTATGTTTTTTAAAATGTTTATATTAAGCAAAAGACTGCATAATCACATTCAATATTAGCAAGTTTCATGAAATTGATAGCTGATATTATAAAAAACTCGAATAACAATTCATCTCAGTTCTATTTCAAATTGCTTTGTATGCAACCAGACATTAGGCACTTACATATTAACGTCCCTGCAGCAAAACTGGTGCCACACGAATCACGCCATATCAAAATAACAAAGATTCTACTTTGTTTTATATGGAGAAAAAAAACTAACTAGAGTCAGAGATTTTGGTGGAAAATGGTATGATTCGTGTGGCGCCAATTTGGTTGCGGTGATACTAATATGTAAGTACCAAACATTGTATTCTTAGATGAAAGAAACACTGGAATTTTAAAAAGTTATTTTTTAGATTCAGTATTTTATATTGATTTCCTTTGTTTTACAATATGTTGTTTTTATATTTAGCTATTAGCAAAAATTTTAATTTGCTTTTATAAATAATCCAAATATTGATGACTAAAGTTTATGAATAATCTTTGAAAGAATTTTTAAGAAGTTAAAAAGGACTAAAAAAGATTTGCAAAACAATATAAGGTATAAATAAATTTATAAATAAGTCTTGGGAAATCTCATCTTTAGTTGATAGTACTGTTTTACATTGCAATTTAGCATAGTGTGTATTTATAAAGTTTTAATGTAATTGACTATAAAAATTATTAAATTCTAAGTCTTAAGTCAATATATATGTATAAAACATTTCAAATTAATTATAGATTAAATAATGACTAAATTATTAGTGTTTTTCCATCCCTAGTTTTAAATACATATTTGAAGAATGTTTGCTTACTTCTACTTTTTTTTTTGCATCATTTCAAAATTCCTACTTGCAAGTCTGTGCACAAGTTATTTGAAGAATTCATTAGTTTTTTAAAGAAAAATTTTGTAATTAGGCCCTAAAAAATATTACTGACAGGTTTCTCTTAATTTTTTTGTGGATCAACACAGAAATTCTCTAAAATAAGAGTATTCTAAACATCACTTGCATCAGCAAAATAAATTTGTTTACAGAAGGTTACTGTACATTGTTTCTTAAGAATTAGGAATCAACAAATTTGATAACTGTACACAAAAACTTAAAAAAGTTTTTGTGGCCATAACATATGATGTAATGTTTGATAAAATATGAAGGACTTTTTTTTTTCAAAATTAAATGTATCCTTTAGTGTTAAGTGTGACTTCGGTAGCTGAGTGATCATGGTTACTAACTCATGGCCAGCATCATCAAATCAGGGCTCAAGTCCTAGTGCCGCTGAATGGTCGCTGATGCATATTGAATCTGTGGAGACTCCAAATCTTCCCATTGGTGTGATGTGGAAGTTTGAAAAGGTGGTTGCCATACACACACATAGCCCATGTGTTGCCCTCAGGACTTCAGAAAAGTAATAAAAAAAAATTATGAGGTCCATCACCAAATAGCTTTGATTTTTATCCTTAAGTTATATTGATAAAAATCAAATCAGTGTTGAGAGTATGCTCAAGAAATTGCAGAACATTAATTCAAAGTAAAATAAATAAATTATTTTGTAGTTTTTCATAATTACTTGTGGTGGTATATGTAAAACATTATATTGTTAGCAATTAAATAAAATAAATATTTCTGAGTAGTTTTATCTTTTATGATTTTTAAATAGAACTGTTAATATTTTCTCTTTTACCCAATTCCTTGAAAGATATAAATTCAGAAATGGACTCATTTGTAAATGAAGACTCCTGAAAATTCCTGAGAAAATTTACAGGGAGTGAGTTCAACAAATTTTACTGCTTTTACAAATTACCTTCAGAAAAAAGCTGCTGACTAACCTGGCATTTTCTACTACAACCAAAGTTAAAAAAATGGAAATGTTTGCAATCCTATAGCCAAAATTGTGTTATTTGTACCATTGCGCGCTGTCATAGTGTAATTTATTACTCTAAGAAAGAAACTGAATGAAATTTTATTATTTTTTTTATGTAAATGCACATCCTTGAAATTAAATTTGCATTAAAAAATACATTGCCTGGAACTATACCTGGCATTATTTTATGCAATTATTATATAATTGCTTCTCACTAAAAGGTCTATTTTTTGCATGAATTAAAATATTGAATTTTTAAAAGTTTTATTTTATATTCAGAATTTTTCAGGAAGTTTTTTGACCTCAGTATCTCTTAGAAATATTTCAATATATTCTTCTTATTTTTGTAAGTTGTTACAGATGTCACAATTATTTTGCCTTTCTTTTTTTGTTATTACATGTATTTTTATATAAATTCTGTAAGTAAGTAGCTATAAATATCTTTATTAGATTATGCATATCATCAGTACAGCTGGATGGGTTTTTTATTTACATTTTCTATTGGTTTGTGTGTGAAGTGATCAGGAAAAATGAATATTTTGTTAATTTGGTATTTATTTACTGGCAATATAATATTTTTGACAATGTTAGTTAAGGTAAACTATAATTTCTTTTTGCCTTGATTCTATTTCTTATAAAATAAAAATATTTCTTCAGTTTGAAGACTGTGATACTTAATAATTGATTATCATGTGTTGAGTGTAACCCATCATTATGTACTTTGACTTAAATATATTGTAATGTGCAACTCTTTTTCCTTGATACAAAAGAATTAAAATAAAACTCTTTCTCCTTGTGATGTTTAGATTGTTAAGTCATTTATAATTTACAATGTATATAATTAATGCTGTTCTATATATTGTTTAATATTAATTTTGGATATTTTATATGTTTGTGTGTTTTCTTGTGAATATTATATATAATTCTTTTTTCTGTTTCTTTAATACGGATTTTAGATAAATGAGTGGTTTGAATGATAAGCTTAGATTTGGCTTTAAAAAGATCCCTGTGCTAAATTTTAAACATTTTTATAAAGATGTTTACTTAATTTAAAATATTTTTCTCTGCTTCTTTTATTTGTTTTCTTAATTTATATTTTTGAATTTCACAATTGAATTGTGAAATTTGAATTTCACATATACTTTATGTTTAATATTTGACTCAATAAATCTCAAAAAGCTTAGTTCCAGTAGATTGAAACCATCATCCATGTAAAATAATTTATTATTAATTTAATTAAAAAAAATTTTTTTTTGTATTTTTAACAATATTTTATTTTAACATTTTTTAGATTAAATAATTTTTGGAGCTATAAATAAAATAAAAGAAGTTTTATAATTTTCAAATATAGTATCTATTCAGATTTGGTTCTTCACAAATGTTTTTGAAAATTTACATGTTATTTCAAATAAGGTGTTAGATGGAAATGTGCTCATGATAGACAAATTTTTCTAAGCAGCATGCTGTTTTTAAGAAATGCTGTCGCCTATGGGCTTTGACGCATTAATCGATTCTTATAAATTATCAAACAGGTGTATTTTTCATATTTTATTAAAAAAAGCTTTTAATAGATATTTTTTATCATGACTTTTTTCTTATGCTTCAGCATTTTTGTTTGATTTTTCTATCCTATCCCATTTTGAGACTGGATTGAACTTTACATTTAGTTATCAACTATTAAGTTTCTATACAATTTTAGTTTATTCTTAGTAGCATACACACACAAGTAATTAAAATGTCATTACATTAAACAACAACTATTTTTTGCTTTCTATTATCTTTTCTGAATTTGGTATTATAATACAATTTTGCTTCATATATTTGTTAATTGTGTAACAATTTTGATTATAGTTCATATTAATTTAATGTTGTTAAAATATTTCACTATTTGTTTGGTTATAGGAAAAACCTGCTGAAAACTTAGTCATTTAGTTAGGTTTTAATTGCTAAAATTATTTTATAGGAAAGTACGTTAGGAATGATTGAAAGAATAAAGGTTCAGTTATTTATTATTATGTAGTAATTATTCCTGGGTGGCAAAAAATTCTGTTTTTATTAAATATATAACATAAAAGGCAGTTAAATTTTCAAAAGAATTAATGCTTCATTTTTATTATTTCCATTTTGAAAATATTCAAATTGGATATTAAAATTATTGGATTCAAATTGGATTCAAATTATTAGTAATAAAAAAGAAAGATCTGTGTGTAAAAAAATTACAAAAAGTTCAAATTTTGATGATTCAATCCAATTATGCATTGTGTGTGAATGTATTAAGGATTTAAATGAATTCTTAAACTTTATATACTTTAATAGCAGTTACTAGCCCACTTTGCTGGGTATTTCATGATGCATGAATATATATAATATAAATATAAATAAAATATTTTTGTGTGCAGACATGAAAAATTATTTATATTGTGCTTCATTTTAAATTATCAAGTGAAAGAATTAAGGAATAATGAGCACAGTATCAGAATTTGAATTTTAAGATTGTGGGAAAAAATATTTATATCATTAAAAAAGATATGAAAATAAAATGAAAAGTTTATCTTGTTTTATTGATGTTGCAAATGAAATGATGACTAGCATCATTTTAAGCCTGTTTACAAATGTAAGAATATATTAAAATGTATTTTGTGTAGAAATTTATTTTTGTATTTTTTTATTTCAAGAATCATGAAATGTTTAAAATTTGTTTGCAGGAAAGGCTTCATATTTATTGCCTTGTGAAAGAATAAAAGGAGTGATGAATGCAATATCAGAATTCGAATTTTCTGAAAATGGTGATTGATTTACAAAATTTCATTACGAAATTCTCAAGAAAAGAATAAAATTTTAGTGGACAAATATTGCAATAAAACAGTTTCTCAGTTTAAGTTGTCTTTATTAGTACTACATGTAATTGATGTGTATATTATATAAGAAAAATTGTTGAAATAAATATTTTTTTAGTACATTGAAATAAAAATCTTGAAAAATAATTCAAAAATAGGTAAATAATTTTGAATGACATTGAAATGAAAAATGAATTTATAATATGTTATATTTCTTTTATTGAAATATTAAAACTTCTTGGTATTGATTTTTACTTGTTGAGAGAGATTAATAATAAGTTCATAATTAAATATTTGATTGCATTATGATCTATATAGTTAGTAAAAAATATTTTTATATTTATAGCTATATTACATTTTGCATATTTTTACCTTAATATAATTTTGAATTGTTTTTTTTCTTATAATTCATCATTTATTTATATTTATATGAAATTATTATTTTAATGGCAAGATATTTCCAAACAAGTGTGTTATAAGTATTTTTTGTTTAAAACTTAAGTATCTCAGTTTTTTAAACTAGATTTTGATTCAAAATCAAATTTATAAACTAATTTTCATATAGAAATATTTACTTTCTTTTATTGCAGTTATTATAATGGAATTTTTATTTGTGGAAGTCTATTTAAAATTAGGATAGTTTCAAATATTTTTGTATTTTTCACAATGTTAAGCATATTGATATCAATTATGTGCGATTTTGTATTTGTTTAATGAAAGAGACAATAAAAATGTATTTATATTTGTTTCTAATTATATTACTTATATTGATTTTGTTTAAAATTTGAAAGATAACTTGTGTTTAACAATCTGGTAGCATGCAGAGGGAAATGAGCATGAAAATAAGAATAAATTCTTTTCCATGAGTGTTCAAATTTGAAATAAAAACTCTTTGTAGAGAGGCTGATGTATATTAAGTTGGATGAGGCCTCGTATTTATAGTGTTGAAGTTTGGAAATGGGGTTACAACTTAGATGAGTTTTGGGTCACTTGTTCGAGGATCAAAATTAGGAGGTTTGCATATGAGCCCCTTTTGTTGCTTTGAGGTGTGATATGAAACAGTCAAATCAAATAGAATTTATTGATTTACTCCTTATTTATAAACTTTCTAAATATTCTCTTTTAGAAATTTAATATTTTTTTTTAAATTCTAAAATGTAAGAATTATTTGGAAAAATTACTTATTTTCAAAAATATTACCAAATTATTTAAATTTAATTTATTTTTAAAAATATTGAAATGAATGTTGTTAAAAGCATCTCTTTGATATATTAATTTTCCTTTATGTTGAAATTTCTAATAAAAAATATGTTGTAAAGAAATATTTTACAAAAATAAATTTAGTTATTAAATGTTTGAGATGTATAAGAATTTGTTCAATTAAGATATTGTTTTAATGAAGGAGAAAAAGACAGATATTTCGTTTTTAAGTTTATATTGGATATCACTAACTATTATGAGTTTCAATATTTTAGTTCCTTTGTGTAAAATGTAAATAGTTATTAATAGTATTTGTAGAAAGTGTACTAAGACCTACAAGCCTTTAAACAGTTTGTTTCTGAAATAATTTATTTATGATGTAATCACTGAATAATTAACTTACTTTTTATATAATTTATGATTAAAACTTTTTTATACCCGAAGATTTATTTTGTTTAATAAGTTAATGACTATTTATGAGTAAATTTATTCTGGTACTTTTCCATTTTGCCTGCACAAATCTCACCAAGCAGTCTTTATTGGTGACAACACACAATATAACTTAAAAGAATGTTAATAAATGTTATTTCTAAGCATTTTTTACTTTGAGGATATAAACATTTTAATATTATGTAAATTTTTTCCAAATGGTTCTTTCATTTGAAATATGTTAGAAAAGGTTACTAGTAGAAATATTCCATTAAGTGTCAGTTGTATAATTTTTGGCAATTTCCATCATCTGCACCAGCGAAATGGAAAAGTACCTTTATTCCTTTTCAGCAGGGAAGAATTCCATTATTATTGTGTAAAAAAATCATTCGTTGATAAGATAAGCACATTAGTGTCTTAATTATTTTGTTGAAGTATATCATTATCTCCTCTTGTAATGTTCTGAAATTAAGTTTTTTTTCATTTTTTCTAGATCTTAGAAATTACATTCAAGACAATTATGGACCATTTGAGTATGAGGACTCTTTTCTTGGAAAAAAGCCAAGTGAATGTAAACATGAATGTATGGTGTGTGGAAAAAAATTTGCTATGAAAGGTAATCTTGGTGTTCACATGCTCATACATACTGGGGAACGTCCTTATCATTGTGAATTATGTTATAAAGTTTTTCGACATAGGAACTCTCGCAATCGTCATCAAAAAAATTGTCATAGGAACACATTTTAATTTCAGTGCTGAGTTACTTTTTTCTTCTTACCAATATTTTTAAAACTATTTCTTCTTGAGAAAATTTTTCTCTTTCAATTATGTGCCAAATTTGCATTGTTTTAAAATTTAAAGCATCTAAAATTTTATTACTTTCCAAAGTTAGATTAAGAAAAAATTCTCTATTTTTCATTTCAAAAATACTAAAAATTTAGATTTTCTTTAGATAGTATCTATTTTGAACTTCTGCCACATGTTTTGTAAAAATAATTTGTTATGCAGATTAAATATTTTTTTTAAAAAAATTCAGCAATTGACCTGAAAAATAATTTTTTCCTTATAAAAAGTAATTCTTCAAAAAAATGTAAAATTAGTTTTTTAATGTTCATTTGCTAGGGAAAAAAGCAAAAAAATTTTATTAATTTTTTTTTACGTGTATGCTGAAAAACTTTTTTTTTTAAAAAAAAAAAACTTAAATGTATTTTTTGATTTACAGTAAGTATTGAATTGCTGAATATATCTAATATTTCTTTATATTATTAATGAATTTTCTGAGTTGTGATGTGTGATGGAATCTGTAAAAAAAATTAGCTTATATGAATTATATTGCATTTATGTGCATCATAAGGTGTTTGAAACAATATTGAAATATTTAGGAATATTTGTGTTTTATAGTATCATTTTTCGCCTTAGATCAAAAACAGAAGTTTTATCATGTATGTTTAGGATAATAATATTTTAACATCTAAGTTCAATTATAATTTATTTGAAATATTTAAATTCAAGTAATTATCATCTAGGTTAAAAAAATAATGTGAATATAATTCTTTCTTGCTGTTGATTGAAGTTCCTATTTCTCTTTATTTTGCTGTATTACATGTATAAAATATTTAATTTTTTAAAATTGATTGAAGTTCCTATTTATCTTTATTTGTCTCTATTACAGATATAAAATATTTAATTTTATTTACTATTAGGATATTTCTTTTATTTATAACATTTATTCTAGTGTTTTAAGATCACGCTTGAGCCACTAATTTCTCCTTTTGCTCATTCATTGAAATGAAATCTTACATGTATTAGTCATGACTTCAGAAATATTTTAAATAAATTTAACTTCATTAAATATTAAAGTTATGAATTTATATCTTTTTTTTTTTTAGTTTGTTGTTTATTGCTGAAATTATTTTAAAAGCGAAGACATTTTAAAATTTTTATGTATTCTTTTTCCAGAATATTTTATATATATATATATAATTTGAATTTCATATCTTCTATAAAACTTAATAAAGAGTTATTTTTCTGATTGAACTTATATTTTAAAAATAGTCTACATTTCATACAAGGGAGCAGAAAATATGTATTCATGTAGAATATTGTCTTTTGAAAATTACAGTAATTTTTAATAACTTGATATCACAAATCCTATAGCTGTACAAATAAATAAAATTGAAGTGTCTGTTTGTAATTTCAAATTAGAAGCTTTTTACTAAATGCATTTAAAGGTATATACGGTACTTATATCAAAAAATCAATTTTTAAAATTTTTGTCTGTCAGTCTGTCTGTTTGTTCCGGCTAATCTCGGAACATCTGGTCCAATTTTAAAAATTCTTCCACTAATGGAAAGCTACATTATCAACGAGTAACATAAGATATATTTTATCTCCATATTCCTACGGGAACAGGAACTATGCGGGTAAAACGTTGACATTGCATACTCCCCGCCAAGTTGGCGCAAAATTATGCATTTGGTCATAATGGAAATTTTAATAAAAACTTTCTCTCATTTGTAACAAATAACTGAAACATAGTGTAATTTAGCATCTTTACAAAAAGCAATTTTTTAAATGGTTTTTTATTAAACGTCTAGCGTTTATTACATTATGTTTGTTAAATGTCAAACTCAAACTGTGAGAAATATCACCAAGCTGGCTAAGAAATTCTCTATTCCGACAATCCCAGATATTTTAATGCAAATTTTCTCCCACTTTTTAATGAAGGAAATGAAATAAAACTTTAGCGAAATTCCAGCGCGTGATATTGAAAATTCTATGGTAATATTAATTGACAGTTTCATTAAAAGTTTTGATTACTTTAGTAGTTTTGATTAGTTTTGAAAGTATTTAATACTTTGAATTTTTTTTTTAACCTAATTATACAATATTCCTATTTTGCACAAAATTTTTCACTTACATTGAACCTAGATATTTTATATGGAAGTATTACTTTGAAGATATACTGTGGAGGCATCCATACAATGTCACTCGCCGAATAAAATTAGGGAGCTTTACGCAATACTTATTTCATCTTTGGTCTTTCTAATCCTCAAACCTTTTGGAATAAGTGCAAAGACTACATAGTGGAAGATATTTTGCGATGATTGCAGCAAGTACAAGCAAATATGCCTTTCAATGAACACATCTACAATGAAACGCAATAAAGGTTTTCAGAATGGTTGGGAAGAAGCTGCATGATTTTGGAATGATTAGTCCTAAACATTTCGACGGAAATAGCTTCGTTAATGAAATTGATTGTGAATTAAACTACGATTTTATTGCATTGCAACATCAGTAACAGAATTTATCCCTCAATTAACTCCAGAACAAAAACGTTTTTGCTAAACTTATTATCAATGCCCATCAGAAAAACCTAGAAGATAGCAGTTGCTATGGCTTCTTATGGTACAGCCGCGATTTTACTGACCAACGGTCGTACTGCACATTCCGTTTTAAAATTATCCCTTAATCTTGAATTTGAAGATTCACTCATCCAAAATTTCAGAAAAAATAGCTCTCAAGGCTGGATGCTTCCACAATGTAAGCTCTTAGTGTGGGATGAAAGTACGATGTCTCACAAGAAAGCTATAGAAGAATTAAATCGTACTCTTCAGGATTTACGAGATAGTACAGATATTATAGGATGAATGGTAGCTTTATTATATATTGGCTGGTGAATTCAAGCTTATGGGGAAAAGTTGAAAAATTCAGTCTGAAAACGAATATGAGAGTGCATCTTCATAATGACGTAGATTCGGAACATTATGCAAAGACACACTTGAAAATCATTTATGGATGTTTGGACGCAAATACTGGAGGTTATATTTTACTTTCAGAGAATTTTGTAATGTAGAAGAAAATGATGTAAATCTTATTGCTCAAATTTACCCGGGCTTGCAACAAAATTTAAATTGGGATCAGTGGTTGCGCGCAAGATCAATATTGGTGCCTAACAATGACATTGTCCATAAAATCAACATTGAGAATTTAAACGACGTGCAGGGGGAGGGGGGTATTGAAGAAATATTTATCAATGAATACAGTCATGGATAAAGAACAAAGTACTTCATATCCTACGGAGTTCTTAAATTCACTTGAACTTTCGGGTGTACCCTCACATAAACTTCAATTAAAACTAAATCAGTTATGCAAAATCTCGATGCTCCTCAACTATGTTTTCAGTTTTTTAAAACTAAGCTCAATTTCAGAATTTTAAAATTTTATTGGTTCCAGTCAAGCAATGAAAAAATTACCATATTACATTATTTACTTTCTAATGATAATGATTACGACTTTGACAGTTATTTATAGAGATCAACACGAGCGGAGCTGCGGGTAAAAGCTAGTTTATACATATATAAGTTAAAGAGTGTAGATTAGAGAGTTCATTAAAATATATAAAAATTTAGCTTTTGAAATAATAATATTTCATTCATTCAAGACAAAAAGTTATGTTTTTTCATAAATGCAAAAGTTTTTTTTTAAAGTAAATAACATTCCCTTTGTAAATTGACCACCTGGTTGACTGGAACAGATGGTTCCACTGTATTATTTTGCATATGTAGTTTATTCCCTTAGAAACTAAAAATTCTTTCTATCAGAAATTTTTATTATATTATTTTAAATCAGTAAATTGTCTATTTTCTCACAGCTCAATCATATCTTTAAAGCAGGGAGGAGGTCAGTTTCTTATTCTTTTTTCCAGTGATAACTTGTGTTATCCCCATTTGCGTAGCAGGGGCTATCACCCGTATGAAAAAGATTTGTTATTCAGAGAACGAAATACTTAGAGTGATTAACTAACACACCTTGGTACGTTAGAAACAGTGCCATACTGTTCCTGAGGGATCATCCTCTGCTGTTCCATGGCCACCTGGAGTGCCTGAAGCAACATTAGTTCAATCCAATTAGCTGTTTTAATATGCTCTTCTTTTCGCATGCTACCTTCCTGGCTTCTTTCTTGACATATAGGTTTGGACAGCTCTAATTTTTGCCCTCCGTCATGGAGGACTTCTAGATTTTTGTTTTCATTCAAACTTTAGATGATATTGAGCATGAGCTTTTTAATCTAGAGCTCTTGTATACTTACTTTTCCATTTCCTTATTCTTTTTACAAAATTTAATTACTAACTTTGGGGTATAGCATGATATCTTATCAATGATGTTTGATGTTTTAATTTCTTTAAAATGGTAACCTTATAATGATTATTTTTCTTCCTTTTTGAAGTACATTTTCATTAGAAGTGAAATCGTTTTAATCTATGCTTTTTTTTTTATACAGAAAATTTACAATTTTTAGTAAACAGTTAAAAACTTGTTTGATGTTATGATCAATATTTCTGCTGACCTTCTCCTTATCCAATTTTTATAGTTCTAAAATACACCATATTGAACTGAAGAGTTCTTTATGCAAACTAACTTTCTAGGCTTTATGGCAGCTAATGGTTTTACATTATTAATTTCAATCTTTGTACTTGAGAAGCACTACTTGATAAAGAATAATAAATGGTAGGGAACTTTGCTGATTTTTTGTGTGTAAGATTTTGTAATGTTTTGTTATTGCTATGCTTAATAAATTAGGCCAAATATCCTACAGCTTCATATAATCTATAAATATTTTTTTAACTTGAAACACTTATTTGTGTTGTAGGTATATCGTGTAGTCAATGAAAATATGCACAGTAAAAACATTGAATTACTCTTGCTTGTTTTATAAATTCAGATTATATTTGAGTATTATGTATCTGAAAATATGATTAAAGTAACTTATTGTGAGAAGATTCTTTCATTTTTTGAGCAGTCTATCCAGATCTGTGGGTACTTTTTTACTGTACATTAAAAAAAGTTTTTTTTTTGTAGAAATGTATTAGATTATGGAAAAACAGAAAATGTATTTATTTTGATTGCCATAGTGCATATGATTTCATTGCATTTGAGTTACATTGCTTTCATATAATCTAAAATTATATGTAAGAGAAAAATAAGAATGTATAAATAAAGTAAGAAAATAGAGCTAAGTTGACTCCTCTGGATGCGGACCACTTTGTTCCAGTCCCTCTGGTGCTCATTTTATAGAGTTTCATAATATATAGAAAACACACATTAAAAAAATGAAATGTTTCTTAAAATGGAAAGGAGCTCAAAATACACTGCTGTTTGTAAAAAATGCAACACCATGAAGGAATCATCAGCATTAAAAGACTTTGCTGCAAATATAGGATGTTATGTAAAATAGTAAAGTTTCAGAGCCACCGTGCATGCATGGCATGTGCAGCACCCTCTAAACTGATGCTGAAAGCGTTTAAATAGAGAGCTGTAGTGGGATGGTGAAAATAGTGAATGATTATTTGTTAGTGGTGAATGTTCAGTGAGACCTAAGTATGGCTCCACAACGAAATAAGGAGAAATTCCAACTACTTATATGGAGTTTGAATGGGGGAGGATTATTTGCCTTTGAGAAAGGAGGATTTTCCTATTGTACAATAGGAGATTGTGTGCAGCGGAACAACTGATTTGCACCAATTTGTCTTTTCAGATGAGCCACGCTTCAATTTGTGGACCATGATGGCCAGATTCATGTTAGACGCTATGCCGGTGAACGCTGCCTTCCAGAGTGCATTATTGAGTGACATATGGCCTAACACCCAGAGTTATGGTTTGGGGCGCGATTTTGTATCATAGGCAATCCAATTTGCTACAAATGGAGGGTAATCTCAGCAACAGGTACGTCCGTGAAGTATTACAGCCTGAAGTCATTCCCTTCCTTCAAGGCATCCCAGGAGCTATCTTTCAGCAGGATAATGCATGCCTACATGTTGCAAAGACTGTTTGAGACTTCTGTTCTGATCAATCAACACATGCAACTTCTTCCTTGGCCTGCTTATTCACCGGATATGTCGCCTATTGAGCATGTGTGGGATTTGGTTGGTCAGCGTCTCGCTCGTGATCCGCATCTTGCAGCTTCAAAAGATGAACTTTTGCTGCACATGCAAGAAATATGAAATTCTCTCCCACAAGTAGACATTGAAAATCTGTTTGGTTCCATTCCACGTCGTATAGCAGCACTTATTGCAGCATGCGGTGGCTACACCAAATACTGATTTTAAACACTTAATATTGTTTTTTTTTTTTTTTTTTGCTTGAAAATTTCGTTATTTATTTGTACTAATACAAGTCATTTGTGCATTAAATTAAATTTAATTCTGATGATTCCTTCATGGTGTTGCATTGTTTACAAACAGCAGTTTATATCTGTGCTTTTGATTAATTGAGAAGTGATATCTATAATTTCAGGCTTACGATATAACAGAAATGATCTATTTAGGAATTCCATATGTCAGACTGTGCTACTCACCATGTGAGCTCTAATGAAAAATGCTACAAAATTAAGCCAATGCTTAAAAATAATTAAAGGCAGTTTTAAAAATTCCTAGAAGTATTACTTTTTGAAAGTAACTGCATCAATAGTAATATAAAGCTAAAAATTTTATATAAATATTAAAATTAAATAGATAATAGAAGATTTAATTTATTATGTATCATGATATATAAAATCTTAATTCATTTTGTAATTATTACTATTTAGTCAAAACTGAATAAAGCTTTGTAAATAAATTTTTTAATGAATAAGGATGAATTCACTCCCTAATTACTATACAAACCAATCTAAAAAAATTATAATTTTAAGTTAAAAAATTTATATTTTCATTTATGCTTAAAGTAGTAGGAGGAGGGGGGGGGGCTTTAAAATCTTTCATACCCGAATGCTTTTTTCTTTTTAGTAGATGATTACTATTTTTTATAGGAAACTAATCCTTTTATTTTTGTTTGATATCCTAATATAATTTTTTAAAAAAAAGAAAAATCATGTGACTGTGTTATCCCTTTCTAAAATTGTCCAATGATCTGTATTTCTTAGAAGTTTGCAATATAGGCTTTTTGTTTATCAATTCATTTTTTTACATTCATGTATCTTTCTTTCCCCTACTTTTTTCAACATACAAAAGGAAAATTTTAAGATATTCATGATATTTATTTTTTTAAAATTTCTATCTTTTATTATTTCATACTAATTTTTTTCTACATTGAGTTATTTCTTGAACATATCATTGTAATATGCATTATTTTTAGTACATAAGCTTCAAAAAGATTAGTTTTTCAATAATGGTAAATATAATTTTATGAAATAAATAACAGCAATAAGAAACTCTACTTCAAATTTTGGAATTAAAATGTTTGTTCTTCATTTATAGAGATAATTTATACCATTTTAAAAAGTTTTAGAATAAAGATAGATTCCACTCTCTCTTGTATATTTAGCTTATACTTAAACAGAAATTATTTATTTGGAAGCTTTTTAAACATTTGTCAACAAAAACAATTTGAAAGTAATTATTTATTTTTAAACCACAATGTTTTACTTTTAAAAATCAGTCGCACTGGGTGAATCTTTTATTATTGTTGCTTATTTATTATTCAGTTGCATTTCATCTAAATATCAAATAAAAAAATTTTAGTAATGCAAATTTTGGGGAAACTTGTTATTTTAATTAATAAATGGTACATTTGAAAGCATGAAGAAAATTAAGATGCTTTTAATAATGAGTGCTTTCAATAATGAGTATAGAATGTAAACATTTTATTTTTAACGTATTTTTTCAAGTAAATTGAATGTACTAAAATTTACAGGCACTTACATACTTTTTATTGGAAATATAATAATGTAATAAAAGATTACAAAATTTAATTATAAATTATGTTTCATATAAAATATAAGCATATATTTTTTAAAAAAGTTATGAATTTCTAAGAAATTCTCTCATGTTATTATTTATTTGTATAACTTTTATTAAACTTTTTTAGTATAGAAAATAGCTAAAAAAATATTTGATTGTGGGTTTTAAATAGTTATTGCTTTTTATTCTCTAGATTTTATTCTCTATTAAGAAGAATTGTTTAAAAAAATTATAAATATTTTTTATCTCCTGCTCTTAGCAATATAGTGCTTACTATGCCATGGTAGAGTAAATATATATATTTTTTATCTAGTATTAGCAAAAAATTTGACAATTTGATGGAAAATATTTTTGTGTATTGAAATATTTTCATCATTAAATATAAATCTGTCAATAAATATAAGAATTTTTTACAAATAAAAAAAAATAGCATTTATTTCTAAAATAGTCTCTTATGTAATTTTTTCCCCATATAAACTTTAAGCATTTAAATAACTAAATGTTTTAATGCAGAAATTATTAATTTCTTTTCTGGGAATTAGAATTTGTTATCTGTATGAACTGTTATTTGCACGCAAACATTTTAACTTTTATTAGAAAAAAATTGACTATATTTTATAAATGCATATACTTTACAAATTAAATTAATTTTACTGTTATGGTGGTTTTCCTTTAAATTTAAAAGCTAAATGAGCTGAGAAATTACTAAAAGTAAATTTACTACATTTTATATTGATATTGTAACATGAATTAAATTTCTTGTGTAATTTTAACAAGCTAGCTATGAATTCTAAAAATAAGCAAATTATATTTAATTATTTTTATACAGATCCCATTCCTAGTTTTTAATTTTAAAAATTAATATAGGTTTACTCATTTGTATATATAATTCATTTTGTCAAAAAATCATGATGATAATTTATTCTGATATACTTATAGCTTCAATTTTTGAGAAAATTAACAAATAAACTGAAGTGCAAGTAATTTTATTTTGAAGTAAGATATAGTTTGCTACTGTGCATTTTGCGGGAAGGGGGGGGGGATATCATTCAGAATTATTTTTTAAACTAAATAATAAAAAATGTTCAAATATTTTTTTTATATAATTAACATTATAAATAACTTTAAAAGTTTATTGAAAAATAAAGGATATTTTTCACTATATTAATGAAATGTAATAGTACAATACATCTTTTTATTTTCAAGTATATAATATTGTGCCAATGTGTATTTACTAATTATAGTTCATTTAAAATATATTACTTACATTCTGACTTCTCATCATATTAAAGTATCAGTTTCATTTTATTGAAAAGTGTGAAAAAATACTATAAATTTTTAAATGTAAAATATTTTTTTTTCTATTTATTTTCTATTCTTCAAATAGTATATTTCAATATAAAGTTATAAATAATCATGGTACATTTTTATGTAAATACTTTAAAAGTAATGATTTAATTTATCTAATTTGGAGAGAGAGAGAAAGAGAGATTAAAAAATCAATCTTAAAAAGAGTTATGCATTAGTATAATTTAAAATCAATCGTAAATGAAACACCCATAAAAATATTGATTAAGTTTGGTACAGGATACAATATTAAAAGAGTAGAAACAAAATTAAAATTTGTAAATCTTCCTTTTATTTAGCCACTGAAATTTTTCTTAACTGAAAGTAACTTTCTAATTTGTGTATTACTAAAGATAAAATTTTTTTCCCCAATATTTGCTGATTGTTTTCATTTAATTATATTATAGTTATGAATACATTTACATGTAAAGTTTCAATAAATTATGAAATAAACACATTTTATTGTTATTGTAATCTTATGATTTCATATACATGATTAAAAAATGTTTCAAGCATAAATGTATCTTCAATTTATAATGTATGAACTATAAGAGCCAAATTGTTTAGTGAAACAAACTTAATTAAAAAGGCAGTTAAAACATGTTAATGTAGTCATTTCAGGTAATTAGAATATACACATGTATGCTTAATCTACCAAAATTAACATCCATCAAAAAAAGTGCAGGTTGTTCAAGACTTGATCTTGAATAATGTGTACTTTTTGGGTGGATATTAATTTTGGTAGATATTATTAATAATTAAGAAATTAATGCAAAATTTCAAAAACACAAAAAAAAAAAAAATATTTCATTTTATTTCAAGGATTTTATATATTTGTAAATTAAATGTTATAAATTATGTAATGTAAGATAATTATTTTTTGGTAGATGTTAATTTTTGCTGTAACTTTATAGAAGTCAAATTGGAAGAAGTTAAATTGCTATCTCATGTTCCTCAATTTTATTTCCTCATTTATGAACATTATTTTACAATGTAAGCATTTTGGGTACAAATTCCAAAATGTTTAATGAGTTATGGTAAAAAAGAAAAAGCAATCCATTATTTTCCATGATGCGTGTTAATCAAACTGCCCATATGTTCCATAATTACCATCTTCATTAAGATTGCCTTTGTATCAATCACAGTAAAATTTTTAAGATAAAAGATAAGTTTTCATTATAAAGATTTCTAAAAAATATAATATATACATTATGAAGGAATATTCCGTATGATAAAATTCATGTATTGTATATTATTAGCATATAAACATAATTTAATATTGGAAAAGATGAGGGGGGGGGGGTTAAATTTATCATAAATGTATACATAAAATGTCAAAAATATAAAAAATCTGTCTTATAACCACAAAAATATCTTGAAATTTGATCTATTTTTCAAATTGTGATTCAAAAGCATTAATTATTATTAATATCTGTATATTTGTTATAATTATTGATTTATTAAAAGCTTATAGACAATGAAGCTATTTGTAAAATCCTGTTGACATCATGCAAATTAGTATTGTTCAAGACAAACCTACACCAATTGAAAAACATTAGCAGAATACTTCATCATTTGGTTAAATTTTTCTGATTTGGC
This sequence comes from Trichonephila clavata, assembly GCA_019973975.1. NCBI lineage: Eukaryota > Metazoa > Arthropoda > Arachnida > Araneae > Nephilidae > Trichonephila > Trichonephila clavata. The sequence goes on from BMAO01032145.1 coordinate 170,248, forward strand.
AGAACTTTTTGTTTGTGTTGATATGAATCCCATTCTATAAAAAGATAATCTTTTCTTTAACTTTGTCTTATTACCTAAACATTTAGATACCTACATTCTAAGACAACATGAGTAATAATTTAAACTAAAATTTAAAGCAGTTAATAAATTTTTTTTAAATCTATCCTAGACCAGGGCATGACTATCATCAATCTATCTGAGCACACTCATTACATATAAAAAATACAATAAAAGGTACAATGATTTTTAACAGCATTAGCAACTGCTATGTTGCCAAGCCTAGTACAAGAGGCCAAAAGGTATCTGCACATATCATTAGCTATTCATAAAGAGAAAATTAGGGAATCTGCAGATGTTTCATGAGGTAGTCGTGTCCAGTTTTAATTTTAGCAACATGGACAGATTGTAAGGAATAGTACTAGCCTGTGAATCAGTGAACATCATCTGATCATTTCCTTTAGTGATTTCAGTCAACACCAGTCAGATAGCTACTTCAGCCCCATAGTAGTTACAATTTGCACCCACAGCCCTGTTGAAGCTAAAGTGCCTAGTCTAAACTATTGCACCAGCATTAGAATCATTGGTGTGCACATGCAACAAATGAAATCGATCTCCTATAGTGATCATTTTCAAACCTGTCTTAGTGCAGGAATTCATACTGGCTGGCAGAGCCAAGTCTAAATTATAATTTGCCATGTTCGACAAACATACCAGCTTCAAGCAGGGGATATCAAAAGTAACAGACAGTTCATTTGTCCCATGTAAGAAGGTTGGTTGGGATTTTAACTTACAAGCTGCAGGCTTGAATCTTTTCCAATAGTCACTACGTCTTGTCAATCTCTTAAACAATTTGAGAGCACTTATTTTTTTTCAATGAGTCAGAGGTTCAATATTGGTTTGCAATTGCATGTCTTATATTGGAGTTAAAAATACTCCACTCATGATGGTTTTTATGGCATTTTAGTTGTTGCAACCTTGTTCTGAATTGACTCAGAAGTAGTTACATATAAGGAGTTCTCTACCATAATCAACATCAGGTGTTATATATGATTTATAAATGGTAATGAGTAGATCTTATGTAATGCCTTATTTTACACCGGTAAACCTTTTAAGTAGTTTACTTCTCTCATCCCCGATATCGAGTAGGCTGTTTGCTTGTTTGTTCCAATTTAGCCTTGAGTCCAATTAAGTTCCCAAATAGGTAGATTCTTGAGTCCTTTAGAGCTGTTGGTCTCCTTAGAAAAACTCACTCTCTTTAGGTTTGGTACCATCACATCAGATTCATCTGCAGTGGATTCCCTCCCATGTAGATCTAGAGGGAAATGCGATTGTGGACACTGGCCAAGGCTGGCGCTTGTGAAGCCCCAGAACCATCAGCACCCGTCACCTTTTTGGAGATTTTCTCAAAAATTAAACACCAGAATAAGACTGCTTGAGTTGTTTCCTCAGAGTTCCATTGGTATCAGTGTTCTCATCCTGGAAGCTCCCTGTCTCTTGATTTTAATAGACAGAAACAAATTATTCTAGCCTGCTTTCAAAGTGGCCACCTTAAATCAATGAAATTTTCCGAAAGATCCAAGAGCTTTGAAATGTATTCTAACTGTTCTTCTGAGCCGGCCTTGCCTGCTCACATCCTCGAATGCCTAGGGCTCACCAAGCAGGATTTAGCTGACGATCCCTTGCTGGTGTTGGATTTTTTTAGAGTGTTCGATGTCATGGATTTTGTCTAGCACTGTTGGCCAATGGGGGTATGCAACAACAGGTTTGGAACTTTGGGTAAAAACTTAAAGGCCTGTCATTTGTATTTACAATCATATTATCTTTTAACTAAGTCAAAAAGAATGCTAAGCAAATCCATGATAAAGTAGATGTCCTGATCAGAAAACTATAAAACAAGGTCATCAGCAAAGAGAAGTGTCTGCACCCGAGGATGCTAATTAATAAGATAGTGAACTAAATTGTTGATCATGATGTTGAAGATAATTGCTCGGAACTGAGCCCTGGTTTCCATATTTCTGTTCCTTAGGGTTTAATTCTGATGAAACTCTGGTCCAAAAAAGTTTTAATCCAGTTTCACATATTTCCATGGATACCAGTATCAATTAATTCCCTGAGCAACTTTCTTTGTACTCTTTCAAAGGTTGTCACCAAGTTGATGAACACTGCTACAGAGCTCTTTTTTAAGATGGAAGCTATCTTTTATCTCCTGTGTGAGTTTAGTAATATGTTGGATAATATTTCTTTATTTCCTAATATACAATCTATTTTTCAAGTTAGTGATTCAGCCTGTTTGCAATAAGGTGCTCATTCATTTTACACATTACACTGGTAAATGATACTTAACAAAATCTAGTCAATATACTCGAGTCCTTACCAGTTTTGAGAATAGGCATAATTTTTCCTGATGGTCTATTTTCAAAATTTCTATACTGGGAATAATAATAATCATTTTAATTAATAAGACTGAGCAAGACCTCTTGGCATGGACTCCTTTCCAAAATGAACTAGTAATTTCTGTTGGATTCTATCCTGTCCAGCACTTTTTCTCTGTAGCATTTTCTTTGTTCAAGAAAGAATAATATTTCTTTGGCCTCCTATTATGCACACATTCGAACAAGCCAAGATAATATCTTCAAAATTGCCTGTGGCAACGTCAACGCAATTTGACAAATAAGAATCTTTCAGTAAACAATCAATCAATTATTGATAACTGGTTTAACTCTTTTTTCAGGTTTCAATGAGGGAAACATGGCTCTCTGTACCCTCAGAGAGGGAGTTAAGATTAGACACGAATATGTTTTCCTGGCGTGGATAGGAGTCTGTGTGTAATAAGATTCAATAAATTAGGCTGATCTAACAATAAATCAGGATGTGATGCTTTACCCCCAAACGATGAAAATGTTGAAGGCATGTCCTGTTTATCAAACAAATTTAACAGGGGATGAGTCAATAAAATTCTCTATTATGAATCTAACTGTATCAGTAGAACTATATAAGTACATCTCTGTGAATGATCATTAAGGTCTACGAAAATTAACCATCAAACAAATATTCCAAATTAGTATGATTAGTAGAGGATTATACAGAAAACAGACATAACAGTGGGGTCTCCTCTCCAAGTGAGGGGGGTGCCAGCTCAGGTGTCGTCCGCGTCACTTGACCATGGTTCAAAATTACACGGACCGTTGCCAAAAGCCCTCGTGTTGCTAATCAGTGCGACGTTAATATTCTCTCACTCACTCCTCTCCAAGTATTGATATCGACAGCTTCAACCTTGTCAGTCAGTAATTGTATATCTAGATATAATATTTGCCACAAAAGAGTCCCTGATATACACAATAATACCAGAAGCAGCTTGACGAGCACGTTGCAAGCAAAAGGTCTGGTATCAAATGATGCAGTAAAAGTCTTAAATTTGCAGTAAAAACACCACTCTCAACAATGCTCAACATGTCTATTATGATTAAAATCAGTAAATTTCAGCTCTGTAAACTTGTCAGAAGTAAAATTAACGTCTTTTCTGAACACAAGCCATAGCTTAACCTTGAAAAAGGCAATAAAAGAAGGCCACATAATGTGTGTCGCTGGAAACTGTAGAAAGGCTGGATAGGACAACAAACGCGCATCAGTCGTTTAGCGAAAGGAGGCATCACGTGTAGGCGACTGACATCACCCCTCATTTGTAAAATGCTGTATTTAAAGAGTGCATGTAATGTAAAAATTTTAATATTAATCCGGAATTTTTTGATAAATGTTTAAAAAGAAATAGTTTATTAATTTTTATTTCTTTTGGAATGAAAAATCACTTAGTAATTACACTAACAGAAAAATTAAAATTCAGTGAGAGAAATATATTTGCAACAATCAAAATACATTATAATCCAATTTTTTAAGTATCTAGCAGAAGTTATACTGTGGATTGTGTTGTAAGATATGGCTATATCTTATCAAGTGATACTAGTGGCATACATAGAGATTCATTAGTGGAAATATTTTCACTTTTGAAAAACAATATTTGTAATTACTATATTAAAATAACATGATAAAAACTCATTATAAGATCAGAAATTCTTTTGCTTCTATAACATTGTTTTTTCTTCAAGATATGAATGTCGTCTCAATAATAATAATAAATTGCATAGATATATACAGGGTGTCCAGCCTTAATGTGACCCAATAGCTAATTTCCGAACCGTTCGGTTTAGACATGTACTTCCAATTTGAAAAATGTTTTAAAAAAGACAAGTAATGTTTTTACGTGCTTTTCGAACCAAAAAGCCTATTTAGAAAAAAATTACAAAAATTAAATTTTTATGCGGTCGCCAGGTCCTATCACTTATATTCAGGAAAAGATGCAGTACACAAAAACAAAGTAAACACAAAAAGTTTCATTTTATTATGATAAAAACTGACTGAGTTATGCCTACATAAAATTGAAGAATCTGAATTGCTCAGAAAAGGGGTCGTATATACATTGAGTTTAGAGAGCAGTAATTCACTATTTACAGAAAGAGCAAAAGAAAACATCATAGTAATATTGAAACATCGTTTTAAACATCATAGATTGACAATTTGTATTGCTGTATGGCAAACAATAAAAGTTAAATTAAAGAAATACAATTTGTACCGAAAAGATTAAAACAACATTTTAACAAATAGCAGCAAAATAATGCAGGATTTGCCGTTCAAATTATAGCATTATGTAGAATGATGCGCCAATCATGAATCAGGGGCTTTATTATATCAGAATGACCAAATTAACTTAAATAATGTTCAAAATGACTGCCTTCTCCGCAGAAATGCAGTATCGAACCTGCGTCAGAACCTCCGTCTGTAGCTTCTGCAACATAGTTGGTGTCACACACCTGCATGCCATGCTGATTCGATTGAGTAAATCGGATTTACTCGTGGGGATTCACGTTCGTACACTTTGCTTTTTAGGAAACCCCAGAGAAAGAAATCCAGAAGAGATTTAAGAAACTTCATCTTCTAAAAAATCGGCTAATGGTCCAGATAAAATTTCCGTGTGTGATTCTGATGTTAAAGGTCCATGGAAATACATTGAGCCAATTAAGGTGTTCTTCCATATTCCGCACCACACATTCACCAACCAACGCACTTGGTGGCGATTCGGTCGTATTAGATGTGGGTTTTCGAGGGACCAATAATGCGTATTAATAGTGTCTTGCCTCGAGAACTGGCATTCATCCGACCACAAAACTTCATTAAAAAAATCTGGATTTTCATCCAGTGTATTTAACACGAAATTGCAAAAATCAAAACGACACTCCTGGTCTCCGGGCATTAATTCCTGCGCCAGGATTGAACGATAAGGATATGCACCGTACGTATATAATATGTTCCACACCGTCGATTTTGAGTAGGAACAAGCCTTGCTAATATCCCGGACACTACTTTCAGGATGAGCCAGGGCATATCCTAGAACATCCTCAGCGGGTATCCGCAAGCTTAAAGGTGTGGCACGAGACAAAAGAATACGTCTATGGCAACTCCCGGTTTTATACAAGCGTTGAACAGCACGGGCAATTGTACAATAAGATGGATGTCTTCGACTGGGAAATTTAATTACATAAAGTCTTGCAACCTCTCTCTTATTTCGATTACTGCACATACAACAGTACCATTTCGTAGTACTCTTCATTTGTATACATCTCGTTCTCCCGTACTAGAATTCGAAATATTGCAATTGCTTACGACTACACAACAGATTTTTAATAATCACCATAATCAGTACCGCAGCAAATAAGCCTATTTTTTTTTTTTTGGAACTGCTTTTAAAAAGTTTTTTTCGTCCAAAATATTTTATTTTGTCTATATTTTACACGTACAGAATAAATTATATTTCTCAAGCACTCAATTATTGTATTATTAGCGTAATTTATGTACTTTTAAATTTAAAAACGATTTACGTAAGAGTGACGTACAAGAACGAAAGTTTCCTGGCAGAGTTCCGATTAATTTCACTTTGGAAACGGCCCCTAACTAGCTTCTTGAAAACGGCCGGGAAAATTGAGGAAATATACGATTTTCAAAGTTCCATAACTCGGCCAGTTTTTATCGCAATAAAATGAAATTTTTTGTGTTTACTTTGTTTTTGTGTACTGCATCTTTTCCTAGATATAAGTGATAAGACCTGGGGACCGTATAAAAATATAATTTTTGTAATTTTTTTCTAAATAGGCTTTTTGGTTCGAAAAGCACCCAAAAACATTCCTTACCTTTTTTAAAACGCTTTTCAAATTGGAAGTACATGTCTAAACCGAACGGTTCGGGAATTAGCTATTGGGTCACATTAAGGCTGGACACCCTGCATATAACTGTTAATCAAATATGCTGTACGGATATTGAATTTTTAAAAATTTGCAAAGATTTTCTCTTAAAAACAATAACTGAAGGTATTGAGTTTAACAGTAAAATGTTTATTCTCCTAATAAAAAAAAAAGAAATATTAAGATCCATTAATTAATTAATTTTTCTTCTTAAAAACAAACTTAATATTTTAAAAAAGAAAAGAATTTCTCTTTATTAGAAATAAAGAATCATCTTACTATTAGTCTCTAAACAATATTAGAAAATAAGGCTAACAAAAAATAATACAAGAAAAAATTATTTTAAACTTATTACAGTAAAGCATTTTTGAAAAAAATTAAGTATGATTGATTATTCTCATATATTTAAACTAGCTTCCCTCATTCTATAACTATCATTTATTTATTTTAGTATTCCTATGTTTTGTAAACATATTAGTAAACAAAGGAATAAAATTTGTGAATTTTTCAAGATGTGATCAAAAGTAAATGTGTTTATTGTTGGAATTTGATGCATTTTGTGACACGGACAAAGAGCAGCTATTTTACGGTTTTCATTTGACTAATATAAACACACTCATAGCAAAAAAAAAAAAAAAAACTTGTTGCATTAGAATTAGTTTATCCTATTTTATTTTTAGTTTTTAGCAAAAAAAATATTAAATGGTACTGAATTTCGGTAAACTTTATTCTATTCTCAACACAATTCGGAAACAATGTACACAAATTTCTTTTATAAAGGAGGGGGTTGAAAGCAGTGGCGTAACGTACACCCCCGCATTGCGGGGGGGGGGACAAAGCTTGATTGACACTAGGTACATATTTGGACTTGGGGTCCGAAACCTGAGTTTGCAGGAGGGGGGCTAATATTCTCCGTTACGCCACTAGTTGAAGGGCTATATTTAAAAAAAAAAAAAACAAAACCCCTAGTCTATAGGGGTCGAAAAACTTTCGAGACACAAAAGCCAGTTTGTAAGTGAAACAAGACAAAGCATCAACAAAGAGCCTAAATTATTTATATGCATACGCAGTGGCGTAACGGAAAATACTTTGGCCCCCTTGCAAAGTCAGATTTTGGGCGCGAAGCTCAAATACGTAGGTACTTGGTGCCAGTCAGGCTTTGCCCCCGCAAGCGTATGCACGTTACGCCACTGTGCATACGCTTGCGTAAAAGGAAAAATGACTCTGCTCATGAACCTAGTGTCGCAATCAATATTTTTTTATGTTTGAAAACAGTTTCATCTAAAGTACTATTTTAAATTTCTCTTAAAATTAAGAGAACAAGGAAGATATTTTTTATTTCTGTGGTCCAGTGCAAGAACAATCATTGTTAAGGTTTCATAATGCTGTGAATTTAAATTTCGAACTTTGTGAAAAATTTTCTGCACCAATAATACCGTTAATGTATTATTCTGGAATTTCAAGATTACTTTGTAATAATTAAAATTTATTTTGGTGGTTTTTTGCTCATACAAAAGTTATTTCAGCACTCTTTTTGTTAATCTCAAGGCTTGCTATTAAATACGGAATATGTTTTCGTCACTTCTGTTGGGAGATAAAGTGTTTTTCTTGTTCAATCATAAGTTTCTCAAATTCTTTATATTGCCAGAAATCACTTTAGGGCAGCGATTCTTAAACTTTCGATAGCAACGGGTCCCTTTTATGTATCAGCCTGACTACGTGGACCCTAAGATTTTGAACACCCCCTCTCTGATTTCCAGCACTTGGCTGAGTATTCCCATTGCGGCATTTTCACGAATAAATTGGACTTTTTCTGTTTTAGAACCAATCATAATATTTTTACTTATTCTCAGTAAGCTTTCTTATAACGGAAAATGCTTTCATACGGTATAGTGGTTAATGACGCTGACTGCTGTGCCGTTGGATCTGGGTTCGAATCCCGGAGAAGCCATGGATGTTTGTAAATGTATAGTGTATGTGTAGCATGGGATACTCTAAAGACCTCGAGCCGCAAGTCCTCTTGTGAGATTGGTAAAAGGAGAAAATAGGTGGGAAGCCCCTTCAAGGTGTTCTTCCTCAAAATTGGGGTAGAACCTAACTAAATCGTGCTGTCACCTCAAAGCTACAGATAACGAAAGGTTTACAATCTTGTAACCTTTTCAAGGTTTTTTTTTTCTTTTGTAAGGTCTCAAAATTTTTACACAATTTATACTTTGGCAAATTCTGGAATATTTTTATGTTAATGTTGAAGTGAAGGAAAATTTTTTGTAAATAATGATAATTTAAAAATTTAATTTTGTACTTTATATCTCTGTATGATACGGGTGTGGACCAAGGGCCCTGGTGCACACACGCGTCTTGCGGAGGGGGGAAATGTAATAATCCCCATTAATTATTCGTAATAACTTTTAATTTCCTTTGGTCCATCCCTTCAGGACCAACGTTTTAGTAATAAGTTAACCAGCCGTCTAACGAGAGGATTTTAAACTACATCCATCCACCCACACAGATCACGTGATTTAAGCTGCCTTTATATACCGAGACTCCTGGAGACCGCGCTCTCTTTCGTTTCTTCTCTTCTGGTCATCATGTAGTCTGCCGCATCTAGTGTTTGTGTATTGTGTGTGTCTATTTGTGATTACGTACATCTATGTGTCGTCCTTGTCTTGCTTAAATGTTTTCAAGATGTATAATAAACCGATTTAATTAACCTCAAGAATGCCACTGCAAGCTCCATTCAAAAAATCCATCATTAGTACATCGTCGTATCACACACACACACACACACACACACACACACACACACACACACACCACACACACACACACACACCACACCACACACACACACACACACACACACACATATGGGAATCTAACCAAAATCTCCCCCAAAAAAGTTAGATTCTTCAGATGGCGGGGTTTTATTTGGTGGAGTGTCTAGGGGTTTTATGATGTATGGGTTAACTTTTGAATAATAGAATAGACAACATAGTTTAAAGAAACTGAACAATTTATTACGAGTTATAGGAAAGTATTTACAAAATAGAAATTAAGACATGCAGGCATTTAAAAATATAGGAACATTTATAGGCAGACATTAATATAGAAACATTAATATAGGAAGGATAGATAGTCAATCCCTTCTGGGAGGACGTTAGAGATTCAATAAAACTCATTATGCGATGTGCAGGTGACTTACCGCCAGTTGTGGCGAAATAGCACGAACGCGCTATAGTGATGCTTCCTAGTCGATGGTTAGTGGGCCTCTGACGAGAAAATCTCGCCAGCGTTTTAATAAGCACGCTAGATGGCGTTGCTGTGGAATGCTGTTTTGACTAACATTGCCATCCTCTGCAAAGGGATGATCTAACCCTTTACAAAAAGAAAAAGTTCTATGGGATATCCTACACACACACACATAAGTATATATATTCGTCCCAAGATAATTAAAAAGAAAACACTTGGTAAGTTATTGAAATCAATTTAATGACTATTCAAATAAAAATAAATTTGATGTTTGTTTAAAAACAAACCTGTATTCATGTTATTTAATAATATACTTTAAAGTTGTGTTCAAAAGAAAAAATTAGAAAACAATATGATTGAGCTTTTTAATCAAGATAATAAATGACGGTAGAAGACTGCAAAATTTTTGATGATGAAAGATACTTAAATCTGATGTTCGACAGAAAGAAAATGAGTTATTCAATTAATATTATTATGTAACTATTAATCAACCTTGTACAAGTATAAATTGAATTGGCTTCGGTATCTGATACTCATCTTTCTTTTGATTCGATGTAACGTAGATATTGTTAATTTATACAGTAGAACGTCGTTTATCCGAATCAATAGAGACCGGACACCGTTCGGATACGCGATTGTTCGGATAACCGAAAACCGAATGCGATCCATACAGTATATGAGATCGGACACGATACGAATATTGAAAATCGTCACATGCGGGAAAGGTGCTTGAAGAAAAAGCAAAATATGTGCAAAATGTCACACAACCTTTATTGTGCCAAATAATCACTTACTTTTCGCTGTACCATTGTACACCTTCGTTTTTTCACTGCAAGGTCTCTCATTCTCTTGAGCAGTAGTAGTTGAGTAGGACAGCACTCTGATTGTTGTTCGTACCACTCCATAACTGCCTTAAACGCAGAAAACGCGACAACATTTAATGGACCCTTGCTACCTTCGTTGTTGTCTTCGTCTTCATCCGCTTCATCGTCGACAGGGTCGGATTTTTCTTGCACGGAAGTCACAATTTCGTCATCATTTAGCGTTTGAAATCCAGTCTTCTGCATCGCATGCCATCCTGGTTTCTACATCAACAAAGAGCAAGTATACACCCCTTTACTTCGAAACAAACTGACCTAAATTTCCGCGCAGATGTTTACCAGATGACCTCACGCGAAACAACTGTTTAGTGTTGCATTGTTCGAAAACGTATCCTGACTTCGGTTTGGATATTTGACGCTACGGATAATAAACGTTCCAATAAACGACGTTCTAGTGCATATAAATTCTGATTACTGTAAAATCCGGGGTACCAACGCGCACTTTTAACACAAAAGATATGATCGAAATTTAAGAATGCGCGTTATACGTCGGGTATAAAAATGATAGCCTTAAAAACAAAAAAGAGATGAACATTAAAAAAAGTTAGACTTCTACATCTATCGACATACTGTTTATATAAAAGAAATGAAACATCTTTTGAATCTCAAGAGTTGTAGTTCTAAATGTATACTATTTTTTCAAAAATCTGGGGTAATACCTCAAGAAAATGACTTCAAAACATAAGAGCACTGAGCTGATGTCTTCAGAAACAGGGGCTTTTTAACGCTTCAAAATACGCCAAAAACGCCAAGCAGCGCGAGTATCATTCAAATGTGGTTGCCCGTCTGTTGGATCTCCTTACGTCTGACTGCGTCACTAAGTTAGAGTAAAAGAGTTAGAAATTGTGGGCTTTCACCACAAAAAAAAGAGTTCGAAATACAATTACACCTTTTAAATAGAATACATTAAAAAAATGATTTTTTAATATTTGTTTTGAGCTTATTTCAGGTTAGAAATTTTGAACTAGTTTTTGAACAATATTTTGATTTTAGTTGAAAAGATTAAGATATAAGAAATTTTTGTTTGTATATTAAGTAAGCAATCGAATTAATGTCTGGCAAATTAAATGTTTACTTATTTATGTATAAATAAAATAATATTAAAATTACAGACATTCTAAAATGGTTTGAAATTAATTATTTTTTTCAGTAAAAAATAGCATCTGGCACATTATTTGCAACAACAATAAATTAAAAGTAAAAAAGCTTTTTTAAAACAAGCTTTTATTTAAACGCGCTAAAAAGAATAAAATAAATTTTTCTTTAAAACTTTTTTTACTATCAACTTTTTCCGTCATTACACAATTTATATGATATAAAAGCTCGTCGCGAGATTAAAGTACTCTTATTTACTTAGTTTGAAATTTTTAAAAATTAAAATCAATCAGATCAAGTTATTTAATTTACTTGTTTATCTGCAGGAGGTAAATCTCGCGACAAGCTTTTATATCATATAAATTGTGTAATGACGGAAAAAGTGGATAGTAAAAAAAGTTTTAAAGAAAAATTTATTTTATTCTTTTTAGCGCGTTTAAATAAAAACTTGTTTTAAAAAAGCCTTTTTACTTTTAATTTATTTTTCACTTTTTAGTTATCACTGGACAGGTTTCTCAGTATGTTCATCTCATTCAATGCATCATTGTTGCTAGGTGTTTGCCGGTTATTTTCGAACAGTTAGCTAAATGAATTCTCGCAAAAAGGGGGTACTAGACTAAAAACACAATTTTTTTTGAAATCCGTAATTTTTAAGCAATTTTTTCAATCTTCGTACAGATCTTGGTTAATATTGTCCTACACACGAAAAAAAGTTTCATGCGATTTTCTTCATAAATGACGAAGTTATTAAATGTTTAATTAAAATTTTGAGTATTTCTTGAAAAATCGTAAAAAAAAAGTTTTCGGCATTTTATTTTTTAAATGACTAATTCTAAAAAAGCAAAGCATGAGCTGTTTTAGTACGGAATGTCGATTCATTTAAACAAAAAAAATTCATGTGCAACGATTTAGACATTATATTCATAAAAACGCATCAATTTTGATTTATTTAAAAAAAATCGTAAGAAATACAAATATTATTATTTCGTGAAAACCATTATACCTTATCGGGTCGAAATAAATGATCTTTCCGATTCTGTAATTATTTTTTGTCTGAGTTTCATAGATTAAAATTAGATAAATTTTTTAAAGAATTTTTAAAATGCTCCCTCTCAGTTTAACTTTGCAGCGTTGAGAAAGGTATACAATGTACCAATCTACTTGAAAAATAGCTCTACTTTTTTTTGTTTTGAATTCAAATCGAAGAAAATAGATAGAAATTTCTAAACAAATTGCATACCTTGCAGAAATTAGATTATTTTTACGTTGTAGAAATGTAATTATTTTTTAGACAAAGTTAATTAATACAGTCATTAACGCAACGTTATGAAATTCCAGTTTGGCTGAAAACCGATTTTCGACGCCAACTTTTGTCATTGTTGTAATAATAACATTATTACAACAATGCTGACATATCGAAGTTGGCGCCCAAAACTAGTTTAACGTTTTTAAATAATATCTTTTTAATTAATTGCAATATCGGAATATAAATGGTCAAAACATGCATTGTCACCCAAATTAAACGTGTATACAAAATTTTAGCTCAATAGGATAAAGATATCAACTTTAAAATTGAGTTGCAAGATTCCACCCGAACAAATTACATACGTTGTAAGTTAAATAAAAGCTTTTAAAAATGTCTGGCATTAATAAATTCGTGTTGTTAATAACGTTTTAAATTTAGTGAAAAAGAAAAATTTCTTCCTAAAATAATTTAAAAATCAATATTTTTTCCTGTAAAGGTATGATGCGCATTAATAAACGCAACGTTTACCAGCAGCCAGATAGCCCGCACGCTGTTCAGAAGGATATAAAGAAAGATATATTAAAGAATCAGCTTTTCTAAAATTCTTGTTTTTCTAACGTTGACTCTTAGACTATAAAGCGAATTGCGAAAAAAAAAACCTCTTCGAAGTTAATAGCATAACGATCTATAGCTTCTACATGGCAAGTTTCACACTTCTGGGTTGCTTAATTTGGCCGGAACAGCTGAAACACACAAACTCTTCTGTTATTAGTACAGATTTAGCTGGAAAATCGCTTAAAAATTGAATTTTAAAAAAGTCTAAAGCGAATTTCGAAAAAACTCTTCGAGGTTAATAGCATAATGACCTATAGGTTCTACATGCCAAGTTTCATACTTCTAGGTTTCTTAATTTCGCCGAAACAGCTGAAACACACAAACTCTTTCTTTTGTTAGTATAGATTTTTTATTGCCCGCATTGTACAAAAATAAAGAATCGAGTCTTACAGTAGTCACATATGATGTTTAACATCTGACTTTTTATCATGGTAAATACGCAATAGTGACTTTAATCCCGAAAGAAATGAATCGGTAATGACTGGAAATAATTTTCTATCGTATAATTATATCTTTAATGTGAAAATTTTATTTCATTAACACAAGGAGTAATGCAGTTTTTTATCAAAAATATTTATTATTGTTCAATTTGGGGAAGAGCGGAGACAATAGATTTATGAAAACTAAAGTATGACACATATACTTGTAATTTCAAAGAATTTAAAGATCGTTGAAAAATGGCGTCAATAACAGTACCACTGTTAGTTTTCGAAACATTTCGATTTGTGTTCATTTCGTGCTTGAGTTCATCTTTCAGAAAAGCTATGAGCGGCTCAGCTTCTGGCAAACTGAAGTTAACGTTAAAATCACCACTCAAAATCATGGGAAGCGAGTGATAGTTTTTTTTTTTTTAAAAAAGACCAGAACCACCTTTGGTATATGGTAAAAGTACAAAATGCAGGAAATCTTTAATTTTTTTAACTGGATTCGGAGAAATGTATGCGACCACCAAAATGACAAGACTTGCTGGTATGTGCGGTAGGCGGGCGTCTTAATTGCTACTACAGTTGGACCCACAGACGAGGGTAGCGAAGAAACACCGTCAAGCGCATGCTTGTTGTTGTTGTTGTCGTGCCCTTCCCGCAGGGGGGAAGGAATAAAAGTTGCCATTGCCTGAAGCGCATGCTTAAAAATTAGAAATATTAGAGAAAATCAAAAATACCCGTTTACTTAATTAGTTTTTTTTAAATACTTATTTTTTTTTAGTTTACTTAATTAGTTTTCTCTTTTTTTAATCACAATTAAAAATATTTTATTGACAGCGACAGGAATTAACCTCAAAGTATGAAATGATAAGCACTTAAATATTTATTCAAATAATTCCATATTACTTACTCCTATTTTTTTTTTAAGAATGATGAGCTTTGTCAGACGCTTACCAGGAAATATAATAATTTTTTTTTAAATATATAGTTTACACATATATAAATATATCCTGAGATTTCAAACACAACGAGCCCTGAGACCTACACATTTGAGCGTAATAATCACAAGTTTATTCTGGTTGAAGTCTAATAAGACTTGCTGGTGTGTGCGGTAGGCGGGCGTCTTAATTGCTAGTAGAGTTGGACCCTGAGACGAGGCTAGTGAAGAGACACACCCAAGACGCTGAATTGGTCAAATCAAACAGCGCGCGCTTCCCCCGACTTCCTGTTACTCATTTCCGTCCCTTTTCACGAAATCACTCCAACAAATATCCAGCAACCGAGAGTAAAGATGTTACACATAAAAAAAACAAGTGCTATGTTATTCTTTTACTTTAATCTTAATACGGTAAAAATATTTGTAAAAATGAAATAAGTAAGAGGAAAAAGAATATCATACAGAGATTTATTTGCTAAATTTGAATACAACTCTCTATTTTTCTGTATAATTACTTTGCTGGTTTAAGCATTTATCATAACTAAAAACAAGTTTGCTACATTTGGTCCTGGTGTTTGCTGTGTGATTGTTAGCAGATGGTGTAATAAAGCGAGCAAATAAAACTACTTAATAACCTGGTAACGAAACGCTTCACACAGGTTTTTATTCCAAATTAATTAAACGAAACATTAAATTTCTTAAGTAATTTTTTATTCTTCACAGACTTTAGGAGGAGAAATATTCTAGATCGGTTTAAGATTTGAAGTTCTTGAACTGTTCGGCTCCCGAGTGCGGCTGTCCTCGCAACCCTTTTCAGTGTTATCGTCCAAAGTCTATTCGCTCAAGTCGTTGCTCCGCAAACTGCGGCTCTTTGTCTTTCAAAGGTCATCTCTGCCCCTTTCGTGTGCTCCTTGGGGTTTGGCTGCCTTCGCAAACGTTGAAGTAGAAGAATAAACGCTGATCCGGAAGAGAGGAAAAATATCGATAAAAGGTCACTCGAGCGGCTGCTTCGCAGATTCCGTCTTTAGGACGTCATCTCAGTTTCTCTCTCTTGATCCTTGAGGTGCGGCTGTCCCCGTAACATCTATCACGTGTGTTCGAAGAAGAAAACAACAGAAGATTGAAGGAGATTCACGTCAACTTGCATCTGACTCCTTAAACCCCCTCAACGGGCTCTTCTACGCCCTCCATCATCTTTGATTGACGAGCATAGCAGAATTGCACACGGCTCTTCTCGCCTTCATCCCAACCCCATTGGTTCTTTGGAACAATAGGCCAGCGCGTCTGAAATCAACTTCGTCACAGTACCTCGTATACTATATGGCGCGTTATAAATCATCGCCTCACTTTGATACTAAGAGCACTCTCCTGGATATGTCTTTATCACAACTGACTGACATTCTTTTTCATTCAAATAGTTCGTGGTCCATTTGTGCGAGGGGACTCAACAATGAATACTGTTCACAGGATGTTATGGATCGTGGTGCTTGAACGTTACCTGAGGGTTGGAGTGGGAGGAGGTGTGCTTTCAACATAGCCGCCATCACAATCAGCGAGACACCAGTTTTTCTCTAGGTATGAGTGAATAATACTAGATCTCTTTTGAAAGATTGCAATGACCCACCTGGGCATTCCACTCACTCTGTAAATCGAACTTGACAAGTTTTTTCGGGAAGTCCTCCTCTAATAAGCCAACGCTACGCTGGTTTATTATTAACACGAGAATTGTTATTTTACTTTTAGCATTTCTGGCATTTTTCATATTTACCAATATTTTAGCACTTATTTTAAATACATACATTTTATATAAATCAACACCTCATCCGGTTTTATTTTTACAATACTCTCATCCATTCGCGCTACGCTGTTAGTGTTATAATTAGTTTTCCTAATTACGCCGCGTCCCGAAACCAGATAATATATACTTACACTCAAGAGCCAAAACATTATGACCACCCCTACATTTTGCAATGAACTCGCCTGGATGACGTGGAAGGCACGTGATTAGGAGGAAGTGGTATTTAACTGCTGCTGGAGGGTCTGAAGAATCATTCTTTCACTTGCTTCTGTGTGTGATGGGAAAGGCTGCGGGTCTAAGCGATGTTGATAGAGGGTAGATTGTAATAGTATGAAGGCTTGGAACAAGTATTTCCGAAACTGCACGAATCGTGGGTTGTTCACGATCTACAGTTGTTAGTACTTATGCAAAGTGGATGAATGACGGTGAAACCAGCAGTAGACGACATGTTGTTGGCCGTCCACAATCTATCAAAGAAAAAGGTCGACGGAGACTGTCTCGCATGGTGAAGCAAAACCGGAGCCACAGTGGCTCAGCTGACAGCCCAATACAATGCAGAACCAAGTAGAATAGTATAGGAGCACACTGTTTAGTGGACACTGTTGGATATGGGGCTACGCAGCAAACGTCCCACTCGTGTGCCTTTGCTGACCAAGCGTCATCGCCAACTGCGCCTGCGCTGGGTCCAGGAACATCGGGACTGGTCCATGGATCAGTGGGAGAGGTTGCCTGGTCAGATGAATCAAGGTTTGTCATTCATCACGCCAATGGCCGTGTCAGGATACGCCGTCTTCCAGGCGAGCAGTTGCTCCCTCAATGTACAGTAGGTTTTACACAGGCTGCTGGTGGCGGTATTATGCTTTGGGGGACGTTCTCTTGGGCATCTCTGGTACCCGTGGTTGTGGTAGAGTAGACCATGAATGCTACAGGGTATCTGAACATCAGTGCGGACCATTTGCACCCTTACATGGCCTCTGTTTCTCCAGCTGGAAATGGAATGTTCCAACTGGACAACGCCCCATGTCACAAGGCTAAAATTGTGTTGGAGTGGTTCCAGGAACATGATGCTGAATTCCAGTGAATGTCATGGCCGCCTAACTCACCGGATCTCAATCCGATAGAATACATTTGGGATGTCATGGGACGGCAGCTCAGAGTGCAAAGACCACCAATTCGCAGCATCTCCGATTTGCGTGACCGTTGCTTAAACATCTGGTACAATCTGTCTCCGGCCATCTACCAAGGACTTGTGGCATCCATGCCAAGGCGGTTTGAAGCTGTATTGCGCGCCAAAGGGAAGCCAATTCGTTATTGATAGGTGGTAATAATGTTTTGGCTGTTGAGTGTATATACTTCTACATATACATACAAAAATATAAACAACTTTCAAACATACAATATATTATAAACAAACAATACAATTAATTCTCACATAAAAATCCAAGTCTTAATGTGTAGCAAAACAAATGCAAACAAACAAATGTTTTCCACAATTTTGGAATAAATATTGTCACAAATATATTTAAATGTGTAATATTATAAATTTTAGTCAAAGATAGGATATCCTTGGAATTGAAACGCGCGCTACTGAATTTCCTCATTTAAAAGAGTGGAATAGAAGTTTTTGCTTTCCTGTTATAAAGACAGGTAGGGATTTTGATGTGATATGAAGTAATTTATAATAAACTATTGCTTTCAACTTAAATATAAATTGGCAGTTTAAGCCTTTAAAGAATCATATGTTAATTCCTGGTTAAGATATTTAATTATTTTTCTTGTGGATAATATACGTAATAAAATGGAGTGGACGTAACATTTTTCCTACTGCTCACAGACAAAGACAAGTCGTGCACTACAAAAAGTAAAATGCACTATATTGTTACGAATTTTGTATAAAATAATGTAAATAATTTGTATTTGGATGTGAATTGCCTTTATATTACTCTATGCTATATTTATTTCATGTTAAAATTATAATATTCACAAGCAACGCCGTCCCTTACGTTATAATGGCGATTCAATGGGAACTTGGCGAAATATTGGCGATAGAGCCAAGTTGGCATCATTTTTGGCGACCAATTTGGCGACCAAGTTGGCGAGTTCGGGACCCACTGGATTCTTCTAGAAATTAGTGGAGAATTCCACTAATTTCACGATGTATGACGCGAGCGCATCTTTCTGGAAGTTTCGGCCACGGCTATAAATAGAGCAATACTCGCCACAACATTTAGTCTGGTTTCAACCAGCGAGTAGTGAGTCTGGTTTTGACTTGCGATTAGTAAACTTCCCTTGACCGTGAAGACTAGCGATTAGCTCGGCTGTTCAATACTACGAGTGGTGCTTGTGAATAATCTTTTACGTACGTGTATTGTAGACACTGCTTATTGTGTCTGAGTGCTGTTGAAGGTGTGAAATCCTTCTGGTATTTATACTGCGGATTTTGCTGCTGAATCCTGTGTTTTGAAGGATTGATTTACGACAATAAATACTCATCGCTCTTAAAGAATTGTCTTGTTGCTTGCGACTGATTTTGCATAAAATCCACGAACCCCGATCTACGTAACAATATCAATAAATTTAATGTAATCTTCCTGTTTTTCATCCACTTCCCAAACTACCGAACTATGTGAATTTTTGTACACATGTCACATAGGAATGATTTAAATACATGCAATCAACATAAGGAGAAAACCGTTTTAAAGTTTACTTTTGTTAGTACATAATCAGCGTGTTTTTTAATTTTTTTAAGACTATATTTGATTAATCTGCTCAAGTCCCTCCGTGCCATTTCGAAGTACCCCAATTTTCTCTGGGTCTTTTATTGCCCCCCTCAAAGCCTTAAACGCCCACAAAGGGGCGTTATGGCCCACGCTGAGAACCTATGGTTTAGATTGGCTAAGTAAGACACATGAATAAAATATGGTGAATTTCCTCAGAGCTATTTGATAATAGAGTAGATGCGGCACACACAATGCACAATGGTGGTGAAAATATTTCTTAAATACGGAATGTTAATTAGAAATTCTGTAAAACTAAAATTGATTTCAAATGGCTTTAAAATAACTTCATTAATGTAACAATAGAGAAGATTATTAATATATTAACAACCATTGTAATGTATAAGGGTCAAATAAATAAACATTTATACCGGAATAATGGGACCATTTTCTTAGCTTCTCAAGTTTTATTTGAATTAAGTTATTTATACATGAAATTTTCAATGTAGCTTCCTTTAGCATAGTACACTTTATATAAGAGTTTATGCAAGGCTAAATGAGCTTTTTCGAGCACATTTTTGGGGGATTTTTCTAACGTCCTCTTTGATTGCTTTTTGAAGTTCTTGAAGTGCTCTTATTTTCCATCTGTATAATTATTTTTTTAGTATCCCCATAACAAATATTCCCAAAGTGCAGAGCCGAGGATGATGATAGCTATTTCTCAGAAGGAAGAAAATTTTTTTTTCTTTATCTTTAAGCCATTTTATATTTGATTTTGCAGTATGACTTGGTGCTGAATCTTGGCGGAAAAAAAAAGCATTTCCTCGAATGTAAAGACTTTTACTTTCTTTGATCATGTGCATCAAAACTTTTTTCTAAAAGTTTGTAGTATAATTTTTAGCATTTGGTTCTACAAAAAAGGGTTTTGTTAAGCACAGAGAGGGCACTCCCATTCATACCGTAACACCTGATGGATAACTTGCTCTTCGCGTGAAATATGTTGTATATTCGTTTCGCTAGTTGTGCGTGACAGATGAAACAGTGCTTCACCCAATGCTATCCTTGTTTTGTATCTACCTTTGCGTAACATTAAATACAGGTGAAAAGAGCGTGTTCTTCGTTTTTCTATGGTACATGTAGACATTTGATGACATGCACAAAGACTTTTAATTCACTTTTTTATAGCAAATTTATTTACTAGACGACAAATTGTTGATTGCGATATCTGTAGATTCTTTGCCAAAGTTCTTTGAGGCAGAGAATTTTGTTCAGCGATAAGTTTTTTCAGCTTCTTTTTTTCTTTTCATTAAGGATTTTCTTTTGTTCACATTTTTTCCCTACGGATTTTAATTGCGAGCCAAATTTTATTTTTTTTAGAAGTTTGAGTACTAATAGGTTAGAAAAATGTCTTTTCTGTGATTTTTAAGAGCTTTATTTATAACAAAATTTGAGCAATCATTCTTCAAAAACTTTAAACTTTTCGGGTTTGAGGATCTAATTTCGGTACCATAATTTACTCCCACTAACAAAAATGGTTAGATTAATAATTTAAATGTTTCATTTTTAAAATAAATCCGGTAGTAAAACGACTGAAATTAACCGTAAATAGTAATATGCTATTTTACACTAACTTTGAATCAATTTGTCGTAGTCTCTCACTACCCCTATGATTATTAACTCCCCTTTGCATATTATCTAAATTTGGGTATGTTGGATTCATGATTAACGACTACTTAATTAATAAATCAATATTATTTATTGACCTTTCTTAACAGAGAAATACACAAATATTAATCAAACTTTAAGAACAACAAATTACAGTGGAGTGCGAGAAGAACCCGATTATGAACGACGGAATACTAACTGAAACCACGGAGAATAACGTATACAATCAAACTACGCATTTACATCTAATTTATGAAAATAACTGACCTGATACCTTTTTAAGGCAGGTTTCTCTAATACTGGATTGTTCTAAGGAGCGGCTTCAATCTTTGATATCTTCAGTTCCGTCCCGAACCGAATTAATGAACCTTTTTCAATAGTCTTCCTCCGGCGAAGATACTTCCACTAGTTAAACTAATCTCTCAGAATCACCTTCTTAATCAACCTCGTAGTCATCCTCACTCTCTTCATTTCATTTCTCCCTTTTATATCTTTTTCGAACTCGCTAAACCCGAAACTATCTTGTTTGCATAAGTCACACCCTTGGCTCTCGGCGGAGATTGGTTAAAATAAATAAAGTCTTTAAAGATTTGAGAGAAGGTTAGTGAAACGCGTAAGCACCCGTCACAACCCCCCTCCGAGAAAAAAAAGCGTGACTTATTGAAGGTCTAAACGACCTGCAAGAACTCGCTTAATTTACCTAACATTTGAAAAACACTGAACCTGCACAAAATTTTAACTACTCTAGAATGCCTAAAAATACTGAACTTGTAGAAAGTTAACGCACGAACTTTAGAATGCCTGAAAATATTGAACTTGCAGAAAATTTTAACTCTCTAAGTTAGAAACTTTAATTAAACTAGCACACAGAAATGACTACTCAAAGGGGTACTCCACTCTAATTTATTGACCTTTTACAAACATACAATCCCTACAGTGCATCCCATTCGGGCGAAGATCAGGGGAAAACCTTTCCAGGAAAAAACCCTGATCATGCACTTTACTTAAGTGCTAATAAATATAAAATTTTACATTAATATCTTCTCACGACATCAAAGTTTTCATCGCATCACTCTGTTCAGGGACTGCTGACCTGAAAGGAAACCTTGTCAATTTTTTCTAAAACATGACATTAAATGCACAGAACTTTTATACAACTTCCTTATTGACATAAAATATGGCATACATTATATTATATATATATATAGTTTCATAACAAAATAACCTTCATCTGGTTTCATTTTCAAAAAATTCCCAATCAATCGCGCTGCGCTGTTAATGTTTTTTTGTTAGTATTCCTAATTACGCCGCGCCCAGAAACCAGACACTACTTATACATCTTAATAATTACACACAAAAATATATACATTTTTTACATAGAATATATTATAACAAACAATACAAGTAATCTCACATATAAAGCCTCGTCTTTAATGTGTAGCAAAACAATTGCAATTCAACAAGTGTTTTTCCACAATTTGGAAAAAAATTAAATACAAAAGCTTTTTCAACCAATATGAAAATACACAAAACGCAGTAACTTTTGTACTGAAATTTTACAAAAAAAAAAAAAAAAAAAAAAAAAAAGACTAGCCCACATGGAAAATACTCCGAACTGTCTGTCAGAGGAAAAATAAACAAATTAGAATTATACAACCTGGCTAGTCTTTAGATCCAATCTGCATAGGCTTTGTCTCCAACCATGGCCTCTGTGCTGGATGACCTTGTCCTAGGGTTGTCCTCTCTGCGCTCCCACCTTCTGGGTCTCCTCTTCCATCGAGTCCGTTGAAGTTGATATGCTCCTGCTGAGGCATTGTTTTCCTTTGTGAGAACTGGAACTTGGCTGTTGCACACTTGACGCCGGCTCCGAAGATTGTATGGACAGCTCCTTTCCTGATGAGGTCTGTTGTACTTGAATCTGTGGGATGGTCCTGGAACTGCTCTTTCAGAACTATTTTCTTCCACCTTTCTATACCGCTTTCTGGAGGGACGAGACGGCATTGACGAGGAAAACTTTCTCTTGTCTCGGGATACCTGGGCCTCTGGTCTCTTCTTCTTTTGTATATTATCTCTCCAAGAGTCTGGTCTTCCTCTTTTCTCTCTTTCAGTCCAATACGGTTTTTTTTCCTGAAATTATACACTTCACCCCCCGAAGAAACAGCAGATTCCGTTCGTCCACGTTTTTTTCTCACCTCCACTCCATCGCGTCTATTCGGAACTATATCTCTGCTACCATTTAAATTTCCTGATTTCGATCCTCTACGACAACCCCCATCACTCTCCGATTGCACCAATCTCGACTGCCCATCATCCGACCTGACTGATGCCACTGCACCATGATCACTACTATTGTCACTTTCCGACTCGGCAACACTGTCTTCTCTTTGATGGTAAATTCTCACCTGGTCCACATTAACAGTTATTCTTTTACCAAATTTTAATATTACTAAATTATTATTATTTTTTACTCAGAACTTTATATGGGCCCTCAAACTTTGACATAAATTTACCCACTATTTTCTTACTTGTCGAGCTTAACGGGTGAGTTTGAACTAATACTAGATCATCAACTTTCACATTACTTTCACGCCTCTTTTTATTATAATATTTCGCCCACTTCTCGTGCTGGCGCTTTGTATGAATTCTAGCCTCCTCAAACAACCTTTCTATGTTCCCACAAACTAAATCTGATCCATCAGTTACCATAACTAAATTTTGAAAAGGGGTGATTAAATTTCGACCTAAAAATAATTCTGCCGGTGTTTTGCCCGTTGTCTCATGTACTGCTGTCCTAATAGCGTATCCGAACTCTTGCAGAAATTGATCCCAGTTAGTGTGATTATCCGCGACAAAACTCGAAATCATTTTTAAAAGAGTACGATTAACTCTTTCTGTTTGATTAGCTTGTGGACGATATACCACAGTTTTAACGTGTTTTATGTTCAACCTGCGACATACTTGCTCAAAAACTTCGGATATCATTTGGGGGCCGTTGTCGGTGACTAATTTAACAGGAGCTCCATAACGCGAAATATAATTCTCAAAAAATGCATTGGCAATTGCTTTAGCCGAAGCTTTCCTTAAGGGAACTATTTCAACCCATTTAGAAAAATTATCTGTAATTACTAAAATAAATTTATAGCGTTCTGGACTAGTTACAGGGTATGGGCCTAACAAATCTAAAGATACGATTTCATTCGGAAAATTCGTTACTATCGGAATTAATTGACCAGCTGGTAATCCGTTTTTATAATTGACTTTTTGCATTGGTCGCAGGTTGCTACATATTTATAAATGTATTTCCTCATGTACGGGAAATAACACGCGTCTTTTAATTTTAAGTAGGTTTTCTTTTTGCCTAAATGGCCTGCCATCGGCGAGTCATGGAATTCTCGCATAACATCTTTACGTAATGTTTTAGGTATAAATACCCTTAATTCACCTAGTGTGGTTGTATATTTTGCATAATATAGCAATCCGTCTATCAATTTAAAGTCTCGGGACCAATTTCTACAGATTGATTAATTAATGGAACTATCGTCCTGATTTCCCAAAAACTTCACTATGTGACCTAGCTCCGGATCATTTCTCTGTTCCTCTCTCAACTGTTCTCTAGACGATAATACTAACGATCTAATCACCGCACAAGACACCTTTGGTTCTTCATTACTTTCTAACGGGTTCCTAGACAACATATCAGCCACTAAATTTTGAGTACCTGGGCGATGTTCCCATTCTACATTAAAATTCGCCAACTTTTGTTTTTGCCCTGTATTTAACTTAGTCTTTAATAAATCTATCCGTACCGGTTCGTCCGAAATTGCTAATTTCTCAATTTGCGAATCCGGAATGATTAACGATTTTTTAACAAAATCAAAACTGATCCTTGCATGTGACATAAAATCAATACCTATGATGCATGGATCTTGCATCTCAGCAATCACATAAAATTTCCACAACTTCGAAAATTCTCTTATTTTAATTCTTAACTCAACTGTGCCTAAATTTCTGCATTGTGACCCTTGAGCTGTAACTACTTCAGCTAACGATTTCTTAATAGGACAGAAAGAAAAATATGATCGGTATGTTTTTTCTGAAATAAATGACTTTTCCGCACCTGTATCCCAGAGCGCTTTTAGAAACGTATCATGCAAAAGAATCGGCACATACGGAAGATCAACTGGTGATAATCGCAATGAATTAAGTTTAATTCTATTAGGAGGATTTGACTCAATACGATCTCTTTGAAAGTTTAAATTGGCATTTCTCTGCCTTTCGCTGTTGCAATCAACACGCCTCCAATTCTGCTTTGCTGAATCATCATTAGGACCCTTCCTAACCACCATCCTACGGTTCTGAAACCGGTCTGTTCGCTGAGTTGGCTGATTGTAGCGATTTCCTCCCTCGAATCCTTGATTTTGATAATTACGACGAGAAAAATTATTCGCACCCCTGCCTAGTCCTCTTTGATCATTTTGACTATTTCCGACCCCAGTATCTCTCCAATTTCTATTATTCCTTCTTTCCTCAGGATTCCTACTCACATCTCAACTTCGTCTAGCAAAATTATTACTCGAACCCTGGTTTTCCCTGCAGCTATGACGTTCCTTATACCGCTCTACCAACTCTACCAACTGAGCTTTCGTTGTGGGGTTTCGAACTTCTAAATAATCCATTATTTGGGGTTCTAGTCGCATTACTATGTGATCGACCAATTTTATTTCATCATAATTCAAATCTAAAGCTTTATGAATTTTTAATAGTTGAAAAATAAAGTCTGACGGGGCTTGACCTCTCCGTTGTTTCGATGAAAAAAACTGAGCCTCTAACTCTGATTTATTCCGTATTACAGGAAAACTATCTGAGATTTTCTTTTTAAGCGTTGCAAATGCAGTCGCTTCTTCATTTACACACTCGAACCCGATCACGTCAAACCAGTCTAACGCTCTCCCAATTAAATGACCTTTTAAATAAGCACATGATAGATTCGCCGGTATTTCATAGTAGGCTATATTGTCATCTATATTAGATATAAACTCAGACACATTTTCTTTACCCGAAAAAAATAATTCCGGCAAAACTCTAAATCCTGCACTTGCTCTTAATTCCGGTATTTCGTTTGGGCGCCAGTGTCGTAGTCTCTCACTACCCCTATGATTATTAACTCCCCTTTGCATATTATCTAAATTTGGGTATGTTGGATTCATGATTAACGACTACTTAATTAATAAATCAATATTATTTATTGACCTTTCTTAATAGAGAAATACACAAATATTAATCAAACTTTAAGAACAACAAATTACAGTGGAGTGCGAGAAGAACCCGATTATGAACGACGGAATACTAACTGAAACCACGGAGAATAACGTATACAATCAAACTACGCATTTACATCTAATTTATGAAAATAACTGACCTGATACCTTTTTAAGGCAGGTTTCTCTAATACTGGATTGTTCTAAGGAGCGGCTTCAATCTTTGATATCTTCAGTTCCGTCCCGAACCGAATTAATGAACCTTTTTCAATAGTCTTCCTCCGGCGAAGATACTTCCACTAGTTAAACTAATCTCTCAGAATCACCTTCTTAATCAACCTCGTAGTCATCCTCACTCTCTTCATTTCATTTCTCCCTTTTATATCTTTTTCGAACTCGCTAAACCCGAAACTATCTTGTTTGCATAAGTCACACCTTTGGCTCTCGGCGGAGATTGGTTAAAATAAATAAAGTCTTTAAAGATTTGAGAGAAGGTTAGTGAAACGCGTAAGCACCCGTCACAAATTGGTACAACTTTAAAAAAAATTTATTTTGCAGCATAGTAGTTGTTTGAATAGCTTTTATTTTGTTACATATATACAGTGTAAAAATGTTCAAAATTTATTAATTGTAAAGTATTTTTCTAATCGTTTTTCAATATGCAAATCAATTATGCTTTGTCATTATTCTCTAATCACCATTATTGATTTGAAAAATGCAGAGATATATATTGAAATATTTTAGACACGCAAATCTACTTTTTTGGTACAATTTTTCCCCCCTAAATAGTCTGAAATAAATTGTGATCAGAAATTGGAAATTTTCCGTGGTCTAATCCGTAGGCGAATAGCCGTAGATGGAGCGAGTTCAATTTTCATTTCTGGGACTATTTCATCCTTAGAATCTAACGATTCGACGGTGTAATTTCTTAAGATGTAAGACATGATTGTTTTCAATTCCATCAATGCGTAACTTTTCCCTGAAAAAAAAAACAAATAATTATTAAAATCCGAGACTTATAAATAGACTTCTATGTTATGTGAATTGTGGTCATCTATGTGTTACTTCAGTTAGTGAATTTAGTTAGTACACAGCAGAGTTCGAAAACTCGGCCAACGTGGACCAAAGGGTGGATGAGTTTGTGAAAATGTTGGGTTGTTGAGAATGGGACTAAAAATAATAACTACGAGAATATTTCCTTAGAAAAAATTGTGCTACACTAGAACGCATTGCTTGCTTGAGAATGCAACAGAAAATAAACTGTACAAACACCCTTACACGAAGAAAAAGTACGTACTTTGTGAAGGCATAGAGTATTTATACTGCATGAAATGAAAATTAAGGAATACATTGCTCACAGTAATTTACTCTTGATCAAACACACCTCCAAAAAATACTTGATTAGGGCATACAGCTGTCTATAAAGAAAACTAAGTACCGACTTTGCAAAAACTGGCTACTTTTTTTAAATAAATGCCTAATGTCCTGTTGTCTTCTGTACTGCACTCTGCGTTTTGCTGCTTCATCACGAAGATGTCGGTGGAAGAGTAATTCCATTATCGACACACAATGTATTCACAGTACTAAAGGGCGGTATTCTACAGATTTTTGTCTGTGTGGTATCTTCATAGCCAGTTACAGCCTCCGAACAAGGGTGATCATTTTTGTCGAGTGATTATATTACGCGGCTACGAACCCAAGCGTCACGAGTTCTGTCGTCGGATCAGCGCCACCACATTGGTTGTCTTTCTGAAGCGAAAAAACGCAACCTTCCGATCTTTCGTGGCGCCATCTGCCCGCAACAAGAGCAATGAAAGTTGTCATGCCCTCTTGACGCAGTAATCAAAGTCATCAGACCCATTTGACGCAGCAGCCAAAGTCGTCAGACTCACTTGACGCAGTAACCAAATGTCGTCTGACTCACTTAACGCAACACCACTAAATAATAGCAACAACTCACAATATACACATGCTCGCCATAACAAAATTCGTTCACCTATCCACCGACTCACTGGTGGAGGCGTATTGTGGTGGTGTCTTCAAAAGTCAGTCGCAGCCTCCAGACAAGGGTGATCACTTTTCTCTAATGGTTATGTTGCGCGGCTACGAAACCAAGCGTAGAGGGTTCTGTCCTCGGATAAGCGCCACACAAGTCCTTCACTATGTGATATTTTATGAGTTTGTTCGGTGCCCTCCAAGTTAACGTCTTCATCATTTGCAAGCATTTTTTCATTAACTGTGACAGATGAAGAGTAATTTCTGCATCGAACACCTTGTAAGGGTGTGACCGAGTTATCTGGAATGCCAGGTTATCGAGTACTGAGTTTTCGAAACACTACTGTATCTCCATTTCATTGGGAAATTAATAAACTATATCTGCTCTATGAAGCCATGTATTTGAAGCTGTATGGAGATAATCCGCAGGTATTTTTACGATTGGACGATCATGTTGAGTCCTTTTAATTATTGTCTGAACATCTGTAGCTTCTAGCCTAGCAACGGCTTTCCATCACAATTCATTGTTTAAACGAAAGTATTGTGTCACATATTTTTAATCGATATCTATGCGCTTGTTGTTTTCCTTAAAAAGTGGAATCCCGCACCAAATTTAGTAGTTTTAGAAAGCATCTGTTTTTCAAAACAAAATTTAAATTCGTTTTTACGAGAAAAGCGTCTCTTTACTACTAAACAGAAGCTAGACATAAAATGGTTGCCTAGATTACACCCGTATAATATCTCTTCTTAAAAGGTATACTAGTAAATGTTTCAATTTACTGCCCAAAATGTGTTTAACTTTAATTTTCAACACCAGTGTATATTAGTGGCTTAAAAAAATTATGAAGAAAAATGCTACTGTTTGTTCATGCGCAGTAAAATGGCTACTAGATATGCTTAAATTGCGTTAAATATTAAATGTTTTTACATTATACTTCCTTAGATTATTTTTCTTATTAATTTCTAGCAACTTAAGTAACATATACAAAATTTAATACTTATTTTATTAATTTGTACGGTTTATAATTTCAATCGTATTGTAGCTTTAGCGTCAAAGTGCATTTTTATTGCATTCAATATATTATTATTATATAGGGGAGCGTGGCAAAAATTATAATTGAAAACTGGGTCGCCAATATTGAAAGTTTGAGAAGCTCTGGTTTATTATATATATATTTTCTGGGAAGAAATCATTTCTAGATTCTTCGAACTCAGAATGATAAAAATATCGTTTATTTTTATTTATTTAGTTTTAGTTTTAGAATTGTGTGTGTATTTGTACTCCTTAATGTAATAGAATCACTGAAACTTCACTGAAAAGCGAGTGAAGCTTATGCAAGAGTATTTTTTACATGCACTAATTTACCGAGATCATCGAGTATTTCTCTAATAAATTAAAGAAATATCTAAAATACAACTCTGATCGTGAATTTTGACTATACAGTGTACTTATATAAAATAATAATAAGATTTTGCGTAATAAAATCAACAAGGAATTTTAAGTACTCTCAAGTCCATAAATTAAGGATAAATTCGAACTCTAGATTAAAATTTTCTCCCCCTGCAGAATTATCACACATACCTTCAAGAATAATATGCCAATTGCAGAAAGCCATCAGATGCCGTGGAAAAACGTCACGATAACGAGAATATAAGGGAAGGGTATGTAAGGAATGGTGACATAAGAAGTAAAATTGTTCACAAGCTTTCTATCGGCCACTCAGTGTCATAACCAAATAGTTTTGACGCATAGAATGAATGTAGAGGATTTTTTACGTGGCAAAATTATCAGACGAGTGGAATGTGGCCCACTCAGATGGTAGTATTCGAGAAACTTTTAATTGCCCAAAGTGTCATTTCTAGGCTTTGGAAATGATTTCAAGATGACGGAATATCAGAACAGGTCACTTCTGAATTACAACGCCGAATGAAGACTGCCAAAAGAAACAGACAGAGCACAGCATCGGATCTGACTTGTCAGCTATCCGCAGCCTTGGGTATCAAGAAAAATCGTGCACAGAGGTTTGGGACACCCCTGTGCACGATTGGGTTTCGATTTTTCTCACAGCAACTCACTGTCGCCAGTGGTTATTCTAAAGCAGAGAGAACATGCAATAGAGACATTGTCACATTGGAGTAGTGTGATGCTTTCCTATGAGTCGAGGCTTAGCATGCAGTCTGATTTACTTCGGACTATCATATAGAGAACGCCAGGCACCCATTTCCACCAAGACAACATCATTGAATGGCATCGTAAGATGGTGCAGGACAGCTGGTTTGGGGAAGGAATTTTGTCAGATTCCAAAACAGATCTTCATGTTAGAATCAGAATCATGGGAGGTCAAGTTTTGTAGGTACATCCTTCTGAAATAACATGCACGTTTGCTTAGGGGTTTTATGAGCGCAAAATTTGTGTTTATGATCGACATCGGCCATCCTCACATAGCAAACATAATAAACGAACACCTTCAATCCTAGAATATTACAAGTACGGAATTAACAGCATTCATACTTGATTTGAACCCGTTAGAGCATACGAGGGGCAAAGCCTGCAATTCACCTCTTACATGTCTAATGGAATTTCGGAGAGAGTTTCTGGCTAAATGGGAGTAATCTTCCCCAAAGTCAAAAGTCGTTAATTAGATAGCATGCCTGGGCGTTGTACGTAATGTATTTCATAGATTGGGAGACATATAATGTATTAACTAACGTACCAACAATGTAATATTAAGCTTTTGTAAAGGAGGTATTTCTAATAATTTCTCCAGGGATGTCATACATACACCATTTTTTTGTTCTTTTATTTAATAAATGGGCCTTATGAAAGTCATATTTGTTTTGTTTGAATGAAAACCTTTATTTGCAGGAGCAGGCATTATTTTTAATTTATGGAAATGAGTGTATTTTTAAAGAGCGTTACCTATGCAATTTCGCGCACCAGCAGAGAATGGCACGAATGCACCTTCGGGTATTTTGGTGGAATTTTCAGGTGAAAACCGGTCCGGGTCAAACTTTTCAGGATCTGGGAACACATTTTCATCTTTGTGCAAAAAATACGAAGCGACGAAACAAGACGCACCTTTTGGAATTGTATGACCACCTAAAAATGATAGAATGTAGATAAAAAAAATACTTCAATTATTTATTTTTTATAACCAAAAAATTGTATTGGAATAATATATTAACACTTTTAAACTAAAAAAAAAACAATAAATTCTATTTATATTTAAAAGAAATACACACATGTGTACTAAATGAAAAAGTTAACATTTCATTGAAATGTTATTAATATATTTGAAACGAGAAACATATATTTTAATTATTCTTTGTATCTATACATATAAAGGAGAAAAGTAACCCACTCATTCACTCACTCATAACTATATCACAGGAACTATTAGACCTACAGACTTGAAAATTGGCAGGCATGTTCGTCTTATGGAGTAAAGATCCACTAAGACGGGGTTTTTTACAAAAATCAATCCCAAGCGAGGGGGGTGCGATGTTTAAGGGTGTTATAGATAAGAACTCTCATATTTGAACTTTTACACCTACAGACTTGAAATTTTGCAGGGTTCTTTTCATGAAGTAAAGATCCGCTACAAAATTTAAGCCTGAGGGGGTTGCGAAGGGTTAAGAGGAGCTGCAGATAAATATATTCCTGTTTTTGAACTATAAAACCTACATCTTTCAAATTTGGTGGACATGTACTTTTCATGTGAAGTAAAGATCTTCCACAAAACGGGTTTTGCGAAAATTGAACCTTAAGGGAGGTTGCGAGGAGTTTAGAGTTGTTGGAGATAAATATATTCCCGTATTTGAACTATGAGACTTAGAAATTTGAAATTTGGCAAGCGCGTTTCTTTCTTGGGCTAGAGTTTCTTTAAGAACGAGTTTTTCGAAAATCGTCCCCCAAAAGGATAGGAGGGCTGAGAGGGTTTAAGGGGCGTTATAGATAAAAATTCCTGTTTTTGAACTGTTAGACTAAACCAAAAGATATTTTTTTAAATATCAAAATGCTCCTTCCGGTCAGCGTTTATCAACCACAAAGGACATCTGCACTTACTAAAACAGCTGCAACATTTGTTCTAGTGAATTTTTAAGTAAACGGCGTTTTTATAAAGCTAATAAAAAGGCCTTCAAAATAAAATCTTAAAATGTTTTGTCAATTTTTAATCAAATTAAAGAATTTGATGTCTATAACGACGGATTTATTATCACAACACATAGACGCATACAAATTAGGCTTAAGTTCAGGTTTCAATTAATTATTCCTAATTAATCATAATGACTGAACATTATTGGGAATTCATAATAATCACCAGTGGATTTGATTAATGTGTATTAATTATCCTATTTACCAAAAACGCGGCTATTATTAATAATAACTGGTGATCTCTCTCTCTCTCTCTCTCATTAATAATAGCTATTTTTAATACTTTTACCATAACACCCAGATATACAGATTATCCCGATATATAACGTTGAGTGGGCAGTATTTTCTGTCTAAGATCTGAGGCTTGATATTTTTTTTTTTTTTTTACATTTATAAACCCGTGCACCACCAACGTATAACACGGGGTAAACAACACAGACAGAAGAAAGGATTAAACACAAAATCCATGCCTTCTCCGGATTCGAACCCAGTCCTGCGGCACCGCAGTCAGCTTCACTGACCACTATACCGGATGGGCGGCAGGCTTGATATTTGAAGACAAAATTGTGAAGATCCGAAATTCCTGAGCAACAAATTGAGGACTGTGAATTCAATATATAAAGAATGGATATTTAAACTTACAGAACTTGAAATGAAGGCACTTGGAAAACCCGTATCTAACGCGAGAAGACCATCCTAAAATTTCAAATTTAAATAAACATGTGGACTGGAATATTAAATGGAAAAATAATTGGAACGGTTTGCCCTAAACATTAAGTGGTTTCAACTGCTTGAATTTTTCCGACACAATTTTTGTCAGATCTACCGGAACATGTACAAGGACATGTGGCTCAAACTAGATGGCTGTGCTGCGCAAAATGTACAACATGACCTGCAAGGAAGCATTTAGACATGGACTGGACGTCATAGTCTTATTTCATGCCTATGTCGTTGACTGGATTTAAATCCCAGGGATCTTTCTATTGAAGCTACATAAAAGAAAAAAGTTATTTTACACTGATTGAAAATGTAACCAAACTGCGTCAAAGAATTGTTGGAGAACTGGAAGAAATAAATTTAGTTAGTAACTCTCAACTCATAAAGAGACCACTTTTAATGAGTTATCATATTTCTTGTGGAAAGCAAATAATTTCAAACATGTACTTCATTAAAGTGTCTGACAAAAATATCTCAAGTTTTATACAAACTACGTTAATTTTTACTAAACTAGCAAATGTTTTTGTCCCACTTGGGACTTAGATTCATAGTACGGCTATAAAAGGTGATGTTAGTGAAAAAAGCATCGTAAAATCGGGAAATTTCTTGACACAGTAGCTAATAATGTGACGGGGGATGTCAATTTTCCAGATTTTCGAAATATGCTCGTTCTTACTTAACCAGGTGGCAGAGATTTTCTTTTATTTTCTCCATACAGAGATATAAAACCACCTTTGGTCTCGTGCTCGCTTAACTTTGAGTTTTGAGAAACACTGTAAATGAAAACTTTTACACCATTCTGTTCAGAAAATCTTCAAATGGAAAATACTAAGTGGTACAGGAACATAAAATTATTTTAATAAACATATTATTGCAATACGAATTTTTATAAAAGGGATTAGGTAGAGCCTGGTATATTTATATATCTCAATAAAAGAAAAAAAAAACTTAAAATATAAATATTAGTGAGTGAGTGAGTGGTGAATATTAACGTCCCACTGTTCAGCTACACGAGGGCTTTTATGTAAATATAAGTGTTTTACTCTTATTAGTAGTAAATATATAACAAGTAATACAAATTTTTTTTAAAGTTAATTCCTAATTTGAATGGATGAATAGAAAGTATTTTATTAACGGTTTAAAATTTGAACAAGATATATATTATCACGAAGATTCTTGGAGTAGAACAGGTTGCAATACAACGGTTGAATAGAGAAATGAGAATTTATTGAATGCAAGAAAGCAGGCGTGATCTACTTGATCGTACACCAGACGAACTGACCCCCCCCCCAGCTTGAGGGAATCAGCTTATATATGATACAGTGGTGAGAATATTCTAGAAGTAATTGATATTAACATAAATTTGCATACGCTGCAACTCTCTGGAAAATTCCAAAGAGTCAATTTAAATCAAATTAAAAAACTGGCGAGTAGCAATCGGTAGGTTTTGAACCTGAGACCAAAGGTTCCGCTGGCGGCGACTCTACCCCTGGACCACTTGTTCGTTGAAATGTTTACAAAACATGGCAATATATATAGGGAGAGAGTAAACTAATAGTAGGAATTAAAAAAAGAGCATGATTTTTCTGCATTGTTGTAAAAATACACATCCGGTTTGGCTGAAAAAACGGTTATCGACGCCAGCTTTTGTCATTGTTTTAACAGTTAAATTATTACAACATTGGAGACGAATCTAATTTGGCGTCGAAAACCAGTAATTAATTTAGTTTAATTAATGAACTAATATTTGAAGAACCTGCAATAGCATCAAGTGTCATCCACAACAAGTTTAAAAATTGTATTTGAACTTGATTGGATGAAAGAAAGTATTTTATTAACGATTGAAAATTTGAACAAGATATGTGAATAAATAAATAAATAAATAAATATATATATATATATATATATAGGGAGAGAGTGAGCTAATGGTAGCAATTGAAAAATGACACATATCTATGCTTACATATGATGATGTCTTCGTTAGCTTGCCTTCCAAAAAATGGTACAGTTGTATAGATTCGGTTGGACTCCTTCAAAATCAGAAAATATTTCAATTATGTTAATATTACTGATCAAAATAATGCGTATAATGTTTAAACTTTAGTTTTGGTAATTGGCTTCTCGATATTTTCTATCAAATATATGTTAAATTAGTACGCGCTTAACAAGCATTGTAGACGTGATAATTCAGTGGTTGATTTTTGGGTTTGAATAGTGATGCCACTGAAGGCACGCCGTGTAGAAAGGGTTAATGTGCATTAATTATGTCGAAGCTTAAATTCCTACCGTTGGCGTGGTATGGAATTTAGGAGTGGTAGGTTCTGCAGAGGTGTCGACATTTTGTAAAGGAAGTCTCCTGACATTCGTTAGTGATTGGGTGTTAGAATGAAAC
>BMAO01032146.1:0-42278 GCA_019973975.1 Trichonephila clavata
GAACTTCGAGGGCATTGCTTGATGAGTGGTGTTAATATTCCCCAAGACCAGATTGATAATTTGATACTTAGCATGCGTAGGCGTTGTAAGGCCTGAATTGCATCCTCTGGGAGACATACTCCGTATTAACTATCATACTAACCATGTTATACAGTTTTTTGTAAATAGGTTCTTTTTTAAAATTTCTCCAGGGAGTAAAAATCGCAATTTTTATTAATTATGTCAAAACATATAGCATCTTTTTTGCTATTTACCTTTTGTTTAATATATAGACTTTACAAATAAGTCAAATTTGTTTTGCTTCTGTCTCTTTCTTTGCCTGAACTTCATTATTTCTTAATTTATGGACATGAGTGTAGATCTGGAAATGGTAAAAATACCAATCTGTAGCCCCATTGGGGAAAAAAGGAATCCGCGACGTAATACTGTATGGCAGTTCTTCCTAACATTTTTATCTTTGGGACCGGTCAACGTTTGATAGTTTTGCGATGGCTCTCTAAGAGTGTGATGTTGATTATTTATATTTTAAATTGTTTTGATTTTATAATTTGCAGTAGAACGCCGTTATTTCGAATCAATTGGGACAGGACACCGTTCAGATACGGGGTTGTTCGGATAACGGGAGAACCGAAAGAGAGCCATGCAGTATATGAAACCGGACACTATACGAATATTAAAAATCATCACATGCGGGAAACGTGCTTGAAGTAAAAGCAAAATAGGTGCAAAATATCGCGTGAGTGAGTGAATATTAACGTCGCACTGTTCAGCTACACGAGGGCTTTTGGCGACGGACTTCGCAAGTTTGAACCATGGTCAAGTGACGAGGACAACATGAGCTGGCATCCCTTCTCCTAACTACCAAACCAAAGGGAGTATTTCTGAGCTCTCGACAGATTGAACATACATCGCTTCCCTACATGGTGGGTCCTCAGTGATACTGGGCTTGAACTCATGACACCCAACCACGAGGTCCAATATGTTGACCCCTTGGCTATCACCGCTGAGCAAAATGTCGCAATTTTACCTTTATTGTGGAAAATAATCACTTATTTTTCGCTGTACCATTGTACACCTTCCTTTTTTCACTGCAAGGTCTCTGACCAGGGGTTGGGGAACACTGTTTTATGGTACTGACGCCTTCTTTAATAGGTTAAATAAGTTTACTTTTATTTTCCGCAAACATCACATCATAGCTATTCAGCAACCAATAGTCCCTGGGTTCCTTCTTAGTAGTCATTTTAGCATTTTGTAAATCAGTTATCAACTTCTAGTAAGTAATTTCAGTTGAAAAAAACCTTTTTTTTTTTTTTTTGCAGCATCAACGTGAATTTTGGGCAACTAGACGTCGAATAGTGTTTCATGTCTATGGACCACGAATCGGAAACCTTTTAGCTGTTGCGTGTCAAACCAATCTACCAATATGATTCAGCGAACCACACAGTAGAGCATTTTTGAATCAATTGAAAAATTTACAAATTTGTTGAGTAGTGGAAAGTGCCTCTGAGAATTGTACCGCGTGCCACATGTGACATAGGTTGCCGACCCCTGCTATAGACCATGACATCTTCACCAACACTATAGATTGCTCCTCCATTTTCCGGCAGCACAGGAAAACACCAATTTTTTTTAACAAGTTTAGGTAAAATTCAGTATTTTGACATTTCCGAACAAACGGTAATGTAAAACTAACAAATTCTGATTCTGAGATATGCGTTAAAAGTTTTATGTCATGCCAAATTGCAATATTCGAAACGAATCTGCAATGTATTTCATACTTTGCCGGTTTCTCATTAAGCATTCTATAGAATGCCTCGGCAATGTGTGAAATAGAAATCATTTCATACATTGCAGGCTAGATTTAGGCATTCTATACAATGTCTAGGTATTCTATAGAATGCCGGATTTCATACTTTGCCAGGTAACATTACTAGGTAAATGTTTATATACACGATGCAAAAACAGTTAAAGAAACAAATGAACAACGGTTAGGATTAGAATATTTATTCAGGAAATTAATTCTATTACATTGGGCTTAAGGACTTTGAATTTAGTTTAGTTACTCACTTAACGATTTAGTCAATTAAGTATTGTCTATTACCCAATCTTTATTGTCATTATCTATAGAAATTACAAAGACTTCAAAGATTTATTCATTAAATAAGGCTGTGCACTTTTACAATATTCATTCAAAAATTCCGTGCAATATTTATTATATATGATTTAGCTGAAAGAAGTCAAAGTTGAACAAAAAAAACTAATTTTTGAATAGAAAGAAACTTAAATGTAGACTTACAATAAAATTTTAAAACGACACTTATATCCAAGAGTTTCAACACGTGAGACAAAACTCATTGGTGTGTGGATGTCTTTTATAAGTATAAAAAAAAGAAACTATCACAATTTTAAAAGAATCTAACGGCTAATTTTTTCCCAAAATACCGGGTGTCCATAATTAAACTGGAAATTTGTGATTAATCTATAGCAAAAACTATACAGCGGAATTGCATGAAAATTGGGTAATGGCAAAATGAAAAATGATGGGAATTTTATCAAAGGAAATAAAAACAATGAGTTTCAAAAACCACCCCTAGGTGGCTTATCATAGCTTTATTGAGAACATATAAATAATCTACAAAAATTTACAAAACAGGCTCGATACATTTATTATCCACCATTGTTTGCTACCATTTGGAAGCGGCAGTTAAGACAAATTGATACAACCGCAGTGATTACGCTAGATGGTGCTCCACCAAACATCGCCCGTTATATGAAACAAGTGCTCCGCCGCCATTTCGGTGACGACAGAATCATCAGCTTGCATTTTCCAACAGCTTGACCTCCTAGATCCCCGACTTGAAACTTTTGGCTGTGGGGATACCTCAAGGCCTTGGTCTACCACGATCCTATCACATTTCTTTCCGGCCTTAAAGAAAGCATAGAACGCCATGTTTGTAATATTCCCCAGTTCAGGCTGCTTTCAACAGTCGGAATATGAGATTTTACGCTTCCAGATGGTAGTAGACAAAGGTAGACGGAATATCGAGCATATTTTGTAAGAATTTGAAGATTATTTATATGTCCTCAATAAAGCCATGATACGCCACCTCTAGGGGTGGTTTTTAAAAACTCATTGTTTTTATTTCCCTCGATAAAATTTCCATAACTTAATTCTGCCATTATCCAATTTTATATAATGCATTTCCGCTGAATAGTGTTTGCGACAGACTGGTTGCAAGTTTCAAGATTAATTATGGTCACCCGGTCTTTTGTTTATCGTCGTTTCTCAAATAGAAACGAAATTTATTGCAAAATCCAACATAATTCTGTAAGATACCTCTAAAGAAGAATGCGGCTCTTTCGATGGCAACGAGTAAAAACAAAACGAGATTTGAAACTGATCGAGATTTCGAAACTGACAAGGGGAGGACATGACTAAGGAAATTCATTTTGAGACGACTTGGTATAATAGTAGTACTTCATTAGGGTGTTCAGCCCTCAATGTATTCGAGCCGAATGGCCAGTCAATTCGCAGAAAAAAGCCTTCGAAATTCATGCTTAGCTTTCATGCAATTTAGTTTCAAACATCTCCAGCAACCCAACAGCACAGTTGTCAAAGCGCTTTCTTTCTATGCGGGTGGATAGGGTTCGAATCGCGCGATAAACTTTTTTTCCAATTCTTTTATTTATTTTATTAAAATTAATAAGCGTATTTATTGAATATTAAATGATACTCTTGATGTAATAATTTTGTATTTTACAAAGTAAAATAATTACTGTAATTATTTAAATATTTATATTTAATTTTATAAATATATTTTTATAATAATAATTAATATTTATAATAAAATATATAAAATATTAACTGATATTTTATAATGTGAAATATAATATATTATAAATTAAATATTATATATAATATAACATATTCTATAAAATATATTATTATTATTAAATTAACTATTTTATAATTAATATAATAAAAATAATATGCCTTTTTTATATGTTAATTTAATTATTTTATAATTATATAAAATATTTAATAAGTCATTTTTAAATAAATTTATTTAATTTGTGGATAGGGTACGAGTCGCGCTATATTTACAAAATAATTATACATAAAATACCATTTAGTATTTAATAAATAAATTTACTTAATTATAATAAAATAAATAAAATAAATGGAAAAAAGTTCATCACGCGTTTCGAACCCTATACTTCCGCGGAGATGGCAGGCGCTTTGTCAACAGTGCTATTGGGTCGTTGGAGATATTTGAAACTTAACTTTATAAAAATTAAGCATGAATTTCGAAGGCTATTGACTGCCCATTCGGCGCTGATACATTGAGGGTCGAACACCCTAATGGAGTGCTACTATTATACCAAGTCTCGTCCCAAAATGAATTTCCTTCGTCGTGCCCTCCCTTTGTGAGACGAAAAAATGGAAGGAGTGAAGAAGTAAAAAAAAGAGAGAAATAAACATAGAGGCCATCGATTTCTAGTTTGTAAATAGTGCAAATTGTTTTTGTGTGATTTTAATTGTTAATTAAAGAACCAAAGGAGTGTCCATTTTCCTAAATTATTTCCATCGAATGTCCCAGATATTACAATACTAGTCAATGGGCGTTCTATCAATTGTTTATTAGTTTCGCACTTTGAATCCACTCTAAGGTTATTGGAGACAAACCCTCGTAACGACGACAGCTAAGCTTGGCATACTCAACATGCATACGTCTGGTCGTCAATGGCTCCAGGACTATATAAACCAGGGGTGGTGAACTAGTATGGATCAGATGCCATTTTTTCTATTAAAAAAAATGCTTAATGAGGTATAGACGTGCCATCAAATAATTTTGGTTTGTGATTATTGTGAAAATAATGAAACTAAATACAGTATCCTCTTATAGGACAGTCTTCATGAGAACTGAAATGTACCTGTAACATATTTCCTTCTTTTTTGGGCGTAGCAAACGTTTTTTTTTTTTAGCAGTTTTAAAATACTTGTTTTGACTGAGTTCTCCGCGTGACCACTTTAGTTCCAAGATATTTTCTATGAACATGCCAGATATTTTTCCGCTGTGAACAACTTAGTAGTTTTGATTGCTGTTTGTACGACTTATTATGGTTTATAAATGTAAATGAGCAAAATAAAACAAAAATAAATGGTATTGAAGGAAGTTGAAAATGAACAAGCAAGGGAAGAACCTGCTGAAATACAGCATATTAATCATCATAGCAAAAGTAAATATAAGAAATTCGATGAACAGGAAACGTTTGAGTTGAAAGGAAAATTTTCAAATTCTACCAAAAGAACATCAGGAAAAATATGAAGCCATAAGTGTAGCACAAGACACTCTTCGTTCTGTTAAAAAGACATAAGCAAGAAAAGTTCAACATACTGTTTATCGACCATCAAAGG
Organism: Trichonephila clavata; assembly: GCA_019973975.1. NCBI lineage: Eukaryota > Metazoa > Arthropoda > Arachnida > Araneae > Nephilidae > Trichonephila > Trichonephila clavata. Next base: position 5,420 of record BMAO01032146.1, read on the forward strand.
ACAATAAAACTACAATAACTTGAACAGCATATGACAGTTTTGCCTGCCAATAACATTCCTATAATGTTAGCGAAAAGTGTCTGTGATTCGTGTCCTTTATTAAAGTTACGCACATTTTTTTGAAATTTCTTGGTTCTGTTTAGTTGATATTTTTTTCTCAAATTTTCAAAGAAAAATTTAGAAGTCCATAAAAGTAGGGAAGTATACTTTCTCTTAATAAAGTTATTCACGATTTTTATCGCGTACAGTAAAAATAATTATAAAAAAGGGATTGGGGTGACTCAGTCACCCCGCGTGACCATTAACATTAGTATCGAGTGCGCGCCTACTCCCGAGTTAATTACAATATTTTTTTATCATTAGATATAATTATGAAGATTTTAAGGTAACCGGGACGTCTGCGAGAAGGAAAAATGAACTTTTTTTGCATCAACTTCAAATGGTTATCACTTACTTAAATTTAAAACAACGGAAATAAAATTTTTACATTGAGCTATCTCTATATTTATGTACTTGTTAATGTAAAAAAATTTCATTTTAAATTACAAATAAACCTATAAGAGCAATAATTATTCAATAACTATTTTTTTTTTATTTTCAAGCATGTTCTTACCTTTAGGTGCACTTTGCATAAAAGCTACTGAATATATAGCTATAAAATTTCACGGAACTTTTGTAAACATAACAATCCATAAAATGAACGAAATGAAATTTTAAAATATATATTTATAAAAAATTTTAAAAATTTTAAACTTAGTGATTTAAATTTCTTTAATTTTTTTTGCAGAAATTGTGCTATATCTGAAATTTCTGAATGTTTATTTGAAAACGAATTCATTCACTTTATTAAAAATTTGTTGATCTTGTATTATGCAAAATATCAGCACTACAGATAAAGTAGATTTTGAGGGAAGTGTACCGGAATCATCAAAAATTGTGTTTTGAGAAAATTGCAAATAAAGATATTTTCATCAATGATTTGTAAAATAATATATTTTAATTCAATATAAAGTCATACCATTGTTAATTGGATTATTTTGCATCATTTCTCAGTTTTTAAATTGTAAGTTTGAAAATTCTAGATTCTTTAGAAGTCTTTTCAATTACTCTTTCCCTATCTCATCAACACGTGCTATTAATGATTCACACCTTCTTCCATTTGAAATACCACAGTTTTATGTCTATAAGTTTTAGTATTTTTACTTCACTTTGAACATCATTATTACAGGATAGTACAAAATTCCTTACACATATTTTTATTGTTATAAAAATACACAAAGAAAATGTCTTTGATGAATTTAAGAAGTTAATTTGACGTCTAATTTAAATGGAGCTATGTTTTAAAAATTATAACAAAAACCGTTTTTGTACTTATACATATAAATATTTATTTATTTTAAAGTAAAACCAAAATGAATGAACATATAGAGAGTTATTCATGATAATTCAAAAGTTAACAATAAGCAGTTAGGAAAAACGAAATGTCTATTTTATAAGCTGTATATTTAATTTAAAATAATCCTCATGATCCACTTAATTTATAGTTTAAGAACTTCATTGAGTATTTATAAATGCAAAACTAGATATAAATAAATTTCAATAAACAAAATTTAATTTTAAAATTTTTACCTAATTATTTAATTTTTCCGTAATTTTTGCACAAAAAATGTACAATTTTCAATAAATTTGAACATATAATATAGAAAAATTACGTTCTTCGAATAGAAAAATTAGTTTTTTAAAATACATGTTGAATACACTACGGAATTTGAAGAAAGTGTACCTGAATCACAGTTACATCACATTTGTTTACAATTTTAAAATTCAATTTTCTAGAGTTCTTTTGATCGAATTCTCATAAGTAATACATCTATAGAAGCAGCAAAATACCCTCTATTTTTTAAAAGTAAAACAAAAAAATGCAAAATTTAAAGCACCTTCACGTCTCAGTTACCTTAAAGCTATAAAATAATTTCCGTGTGCCAGATCGAGAAAACTGACCACTGTGCGCCTCCCCGCGCACAGATCATTCACGTTTGTTCGTAATGCTTCTAATGGACTTTGTTATTTTGAACAAAAATGCAAACCGTTTTGATCGATTACGTGTCCAATATTGTACCTTGCCATCAATGGCACGCGTGCCATTGGTTTGCCATCCCTGACAATAAGATTGTACGTCAAACGGACTGAAAACTAGTATGGATCAGTGTGCTTGAATTATGGAGGAAGCGTTTTGAAATAAGATCTTATTATCGCATATGAATAGATTTTGCGATTTTTTCAGTACTCTAAATAAAACAACAAATGGTTGATATTAGTCAATCGTGTTGTTGGATCTGCTTTGTTCTCACGAACCATCATCTCTCCAAGCCAAATGTAGGGCGTTCTACTATTCCTATCCGCACCACAAAAAGCCTTATAATTTCTAACCAGAATCAAATTCTCATCTCGGGAGAGCACTTATATATAAGAATTTGAGGGTTTTTTCCTTTTACGTAACATCAGGTAGCTTGGTTCTGATGCTGAAGAGCTCTACATATATTTAGTCACTGATCACTAAAATGTTAATCGTTTCTATGTTTGATCTCCTGCGAAGATCCCAAGCTGTTAAATTATTGTTTCACAATACATTCTTGTCTTAAAATATAATAGGTTGTAGAAAATTTATTCATAGATATTACAAGACATTTTTAACCTTAAAAACTACCAACATTTTGAAAGTATTTTCCGAAACAAAGGGAATAGAGTAAAGAAAATAGAGAAGCAAAATAGTATATTTACTCACTGTTCTGAAATATTAATATTCTCTTGAGGCTATTTCCCTTTGTGTATATATAAAGAGAAACAGACAGAGAGAGAAAGAAATATATATATATGTATAATTTTATTGATTGTTTCATATTCTTCTATGTTACAGCAAACATTAGTTCAACAAAACTTTGATATCATGAAAAAGCACTTTTCCTTCATTCCTATTTCTTTTAGCAAAGAATTTTATTGCAACATTTTATGTACTTATATTTTGCTATTTTTTATTTATTTGAACTTATGAAAAGTTTTCATTACGTAAACAACATATTCTTTTCATCTCTTATGAAAAATTTCTATATCTTTTTGGATTTAAAACTACTTAAAAACTCTTGTATGAGAACTTCATAAAGGAAAATTTGTTGAAAAAGCAACAAATAGTTTCTCTTATATACTATTTTTTTTTAAATTTCTGTTCTTAAACGTCTAAAGAGAAATTCGTATTGTAAGTTTTTGAATACGAATTTTTATCAATTGGACAAGCAAACAATTTAAATGTTTAATGTCTAACTTAATTATTTTATTTATCACTAATTAATAAAATAATTTTTACAATTTTAAGAACAACTTCCTTATTTTTCAACAATAATTTTTACTATTAAAAAAAACAAGATTATTATATTTTCGTAAACAAGAGTATTTAGTCATTTTCCAAAGTTTTTAGTTTTATTGCATTTTATAACATTATTATATTAAGAGATTTTTGAAGCAGATGGTTGTGTCTTTTTAAAGAATTATATCAAAATCATACTCTTCTTTCATAAATACTGAATAACAGGTTTCTTGATTTCCTCTTAAGAGGAAGTACAGAATTAAATTCAATAATTTCAATTCGAGTTTTTAATTTATTTGTCGAAGTCAAGTTATTAGAATTGTGAAATTCCGGGAAAGCATATGCTTTAGTGTGATGCAAATATTTAATATTTTACTAATTTAAATCAATAAATGTTATTAAATAAATTAATATCATAATTTTTTTCCTTTAAATTTAGAAAATGGTCTGTTTGAAACACCATAAAATAATTTCAAAAAAATTATTTCTGTGTAATATATATTAATGCGCAATTTTAAAAAAAAAGGGTTCGATAAAAATTTACAAAATATTATACCTTGCTTTTAGTTTTCTACATCTTACAAATGTGCGCACGTGCGTGTAAGGTACTCAGATTGTTACGACGTTGATGTAGAGAGAAGAGTGTCCAATCAGGTGTGTTGAATTCGGTATATAACCTTCATTTAAAATTTTAAAGAGTATTGGTTGAGTTCACAGTTTTTTGAATCAGGTAGAAATTAATTACTGGGAACTTTCAGCGAATGTATAATCAGATACCAAACAAAAATATCAAAAATTATTTCCCTGTTTATATTTACTGGTAGATTTAGGGCTCATAAAATCACTTCATATTATTTTTTTAAAGAATGGAAACAAAAAAAAACTACATCTTTATAAATGAAACGGACTTCTCAATATGTACCCGTGAATTGCTGTTGTGGAACCAATCATTTGATTGGATGATGAAAATGCCGCTAAAACCGAATATCGCAGTACCCAGAAAACCCCATTTCACGAAATGAACTGGAAAATTTGCAAAAGCATTAGCGTATACGCATTATTGCGCAAAAAACTTGATGTAAACAATTATGTTTAAAATTTTAGAGGGATTAATGTGTGTTTTGCCATTACCCCATTGTGCTTTTTGTGACGACGTGTTCTTTCTTTTTTCAATCTTTTATTATAATTACTTAACATCCATTTCTCGATCAAAACAAAGCTTACTTACAACGATACACTCCCTATATAATTCGAAAACACATATCGACTTTAGAAAAAGTAGTCCCTTACACAAACCATGCAAAGTTGTTTTCTTATACGAAATTCGACTAAACCAATCATCAGTTGAACTTATCCCTTTTAAGGGATAAGTTCAACTGATTCAACTTTTTTTTAATAGCCGCGATAAGCTACTCCGATAAATGATCGAAAATCCAAAACATAATCCTTTCGGAATTAGAAGACAATCGAATGAAGGCAAAGACGCTGAAGAACACTTTTTTCCAAAGAAAAAGCTCTAGTAGTTTCAGCAGTTTTAGCTGAGCACATTTCCCTTTACTGAATGGGATAATTCAGTCAAAACATCGTTAGTAGTATAGACCCTTGTTTATTTTTATTTAGTCTTTGGATTTTGATTACAATGATTCTTCCTCGAACGATTCTTTACATTATGAATCGATTGGTGTCAAGGAGCGTTCTGCAGAGTTGATCAAAAGCGTAAAATTTAAGAGGTCTATCTGAAGGTCAAATAGAAGTTTATAACCTAAATTAGTGATTTCAAAATTTTACGCTAAAGCACCTCACCTTTAAAATCAATCTAAACTTTAAGCCTCTCTACTCAATTAGCAAAATAATTACTTTCCAACTAAAAAAAATTATATTGAAGTGAAATAAAGGGGAGGGGGTTGTTTCATTTTAAAATTACAATTTCATTTTTAAAAAGTCCTTTTCATTTTTCAATGACTAGCTTGAAAGAAATTGTAATTCTGCTACAAGAACAAATAAATGAATAAATATATCCTCAAATTAATGTAACAGTCGTAGAAAAACGTTGCAATTTCCCAAAACTGCATGGTGTATCGCATTTAAAGATAGACATGACGACATATCACCAGATTTCTTAACAGAAGATCATTTTAAAATTAATTTCTTAAATATCTAAAAAGAACTTTGAAAAATTCGCAACATGATCACCTCTAATTCCAACATAAAAAATTTTTCTTGTCAAGATTTTTCGATTTTTTGCTACACCACATATACTCGCATCAATTATTCATTTTTTAGTATGGATTTACCTTTATATAAGTCAACTCATTGTTTTAAAAAATGCCTATGATCATTATCTAACATAAAATAAAGTGGTATACTGTACTAGTCGTTTAACCAGGGATCATTGAAATTCAATAATTTGTAATAATACCCACTCGATCGGTACTTAAATAATAAATTATAAATTCGGATAATTTATTATTGAAAACCTTAGAGATAATGATCGGTTCTTCATTATTTAAGAAATGGAAGCTTTTTTATCATAAACATAGTGGTAATTTATTACTCATTCTTAAAAAATTATTCTTAAAATATCGGATTTCATGTAAAAAAAATCTATTGTTTCCAATATCACAGAATTATTAGAGAATATATTGATGTATTTTATACAAAATTAACCTGCAAATGATATCTAAAATTAATCATTTTTCAACAAAGAGAATAACTATCCATAATGCTTCAGGAATCTCGCCAAATAAAATAACAAGACGGTTTTTTTAATCGTATGAAAATCCATAAAACTGTAACCAAATGGGTTTAATATGATATTCAAAATTATTTCAAAATACAGATACAATGATTTATTATAATTGCACCTAAGCCACTCAGGATTAAAATATCGTAAAAAGTGCTGGATAATTTCTTTAAAAAACAAAAATGAGTTATAATATATTTTCAATATCTGAATTATGTTAAACGTGGACTTCAAAAACGTACTCATAAATTAAAATCTAAGAAAATCACCACGCAGTTTGAATTTAATTCAAAACTACAAAATCAAATTACACTTTAAATAAATATATCTATAAGTAAATTATAATTAACAAATGCAATTTCGTTTCAAGAAATAAATGCTCATGCCATAAATCACTGTCTATAAAAGCTTAATTTCTTTCAGAAAAATATCTTTTTTTTTTCCCTCAAATTTATAAAAATTCTCTCTATATTAATTCAATATAAAACACTATGAATTTAATAGATTGTAAGCTGAATAACTCTATTCACACCAGAAATAGTATTATTTGTTTGAAAATATATTATTTTTGCATTTGATATTAATTGAATAAAGCAATTTGTAAATTTTTTTATATTTGATTCCTGTTGTATTATTGTATTATAGTGTTAAAGTGTTGCATTATTGCATTGTGTTGTTATTGTTGTAATATTGTATTGTATTATTATAGTTGCGCTATTGTATGATATTAATATTATTGTATATTGGATTCTATTGTTACAGTTGAATTGTTGTATTGGAGTAATAATGTTGTATTATTGTATGAGTACAAACAAAAATCGTTGTTGGTTTTCATATTCATTTGATTCTTTTGACTACAACCAAAACATTTTAGCTTATAACGAATATTTTTTTTAATTTATCATTTTGTTAGTAATTATACTGAGATAATAAAGGAATAAATATAATTAATGAAAACTTAGAATACAAGAAAAAGTTGTTATTTTTATTTCAGATGTGATAACATTAGTACAAGTTCAAGTTGCATGCTTAATTCAGAAATACTAAAAAACTATAAGATAAAATCTCTCGTTTCCTTAGATGCTTAGAAAATTAAAAATTCTCTGCAACAGAAGTGATAACTGATATGATTCTATATCAATATGAATATTTCTTCTACATTCAATATCAAAAATATTGCCTTAAGAACAATTAATTGGGGTTATCTTTACACTATTAAAATTCGAAGGTAAACAAACGTATGTATGTATCTATCTATCTATCTATCTATCTATGTGCGTCTATCTTCTCACGAACAGCACCACGCAGAAAGTCGCGGAAGGTACCAAAAGATCGGGAATTTTCCGGGGAAGCCGTATTGCCTATTTATATTCCGATATTGTAATTAGTTAAAAAGTATTAATTAAAAACCTTAAAACGCCGAATTGTTTTACTCCTGCCGGTTGTTTACTTGGCGGAACTTGCCTTCCGTTTCGGCCGAGCGGTAATCTTACGTTTTCCACCATATTAAAATTGTCATCCGATTTTCGGTGTCGAAATTAGACAAAAAATAATTACAGAATCGGAAAGATCATTTATTTCGCCACGACACGGTGTAATTTTTTTTGTAAAATAACGATATTTTCTATTTCTTTCGAATTTTTTAAAATAGTGTTAAAACTGATGCGTTTTTATGAAAATTATTTCTAAATCGTTGGGTATGAATTACTTTTCGTATTATTAAATCGATATTCTACACTAATTAACTTCAAGCCTTTCTCTTTTAGATCCATTCATTTAAAAAATAAAATTCCCAAAACTTTTTTTTTATAGAATTTTTAAAAAGTAGTCTTAATTTTTACTTCACATTGAATAACTTCGTCATTTATGAAGGTAATCTCACAAAACCTTTTTTCCGTGTGTACAGTAATATTATCCGTAACATATACGAAGATTGAAAAAATTGCTTCAAAATTACGGTTCCCCTCAATTAAAAATTAAATTCAATTTGAACCGACCATTCATTATTATTGCCTATTTTCCGATCTGTTACTAACCTGCGTAGCGTGATTGGCTAACGCGCCGCTTTCGCGAAGTATCTTAATTCATTCTTATGTCCAGGTTCGAATCTAGCGAATTTCATTTTGTTCGTTTCTGCTTATTTTTCCCACGTAAATTAATTTTACTGATAAATACTTATTTTAACATGATCCTCTGTTATTTTAATGTACTTTTCATTTTTTTTTTTTTTTTTTTTGCCTTAAAAAAGGTTTTTTTTCTGATTTTTAATCATTCAAAGTAATTTCTATCTTTTTCAACAATTCCTAACAAGAAGCTTTCATTTCTGTTTATTTTTCCCACGTAAATTTTCAGTGCTGTAATTTTTTTTGTAAAATAACGATATTTTCTATTTTTTTAGAATTTTTTAAAATAGTGTTAAAACTGATGCGTTTTTATGAAAATTATATCTAAATCGTTGGGTATGAATTACTTTTCGTGTTATTAAATCGATATTCTACACTAATTTACTTCAAGCCTTTCTCTTTTAGATCCATTCATTTAAAAAATAAAATTCCCAAAACTTTTTTTTTTATAGAATTTTTAAAAAGTAGTCTTAATTTTTACTTCACATTGAATAACTTCGTCATTTATGAAGATAATCTCACAAAACCCTTTTTCCGTGTTTACAGTAATATTATCCGTAACATATACGAAGATTGAAAAAATTGCTTCAAAATTACGGGTTTTAAAGGGAAATCAGTAAATTTGGCAAGTAAAAAAAAAAAAAAATGCGAGTGAAAAAATTACTTTTTCGTCCTCCCATTCATTATTACTGCATATTTTCATATCTCGCTACGTGTCTCAATAGCACAGTCGGTAGCGCTTCGCTTCTCTCATTTACACCGTAAAACAGATCGTGTCTTTGCGAGTTCGAATCGTGGATGATCTCTTTTTTTTCATTTCTGCTAATTTTTCCCACGTAAATTAATTTTACTGATAAATACTTATTTTAACATGATCCTCTGTTATTTCAATGTACTTTTCATTTTTTTTTTTTTTTTTTTTTTGCCTTCAGAAAGTTTTTTTTCTGATTTTTAATCATTCAAAGTAATTTCTATCTTTTTCAACAATTCGATTTTGTTCATTTCTGCTTATTTTTCCCACCCGTAAATTAATTCTCTCTTCTTCAATGATTGAATTGTTACGATGCGGATTTTTTTTCCAAAATAATAATACTTTGCCTATTTTATGATTTCTTCTAAAATGAATAAATATCGATGCATTTAAATGAAAATTATTTTTAAAAAAGTCATTGATCATTTAGAATCAATGATTAAAAAAATAAAATGCCAAAAAAAAAGAATTTTATAGGAAAAAAAACAATTTTTTTTTTTACAAAACAATGATGTTTTGCATATTTTATGAGTTTTTCTCATATGAATCAATATCGTTGAAGTGAGTGGGTGATTTTAAAATTCACCCTGTTTGCCTATTCGAGAATTTTTGGTGACGGACCTCGAAATTTTTAACCATTCTCAAGTGACGAGGACGACACCTGAGCTTTCACCCATCTTTAATAATTACCACACCACACCAACGCAAGAACAAATTTCGGAAAAGGGAGTTTTTATGACATAGTTAAAGAAATCACTCACATCGCGCGCATACACACACACACAAGTGCTATCGGCCTGAGGGAAAAACACGAAATTTCCATGGGGATGAAATTATTCACTCAGGCAAAGGAAAGAATTGAAAGTGAGTGGGTGATTTTTAAATTCGCATTGTTTGCCTATTCAAGGGTTTTTGGTGACGGCCCTCGAAATTTTCAACCATGCTCAAGTGACGAGGACGACACCTGAGCATTCACCCATCTTTAAGAATTACCACACCACACCAACGCAAAAACAAATTTCGAAAAAGGGAGTTTTTATGACATAGTTAAAGAAATCACTCAGATCGTGCGCACACACACAAGTGCTATCGGCCTGAGGGAAACACGAAATTTCCATGGGGATGAAGTTATTCACTCGGTAAAACGAAAGAATTGGAAAGTGAGTGGGTGATTTTTAAATTCGCACTGTTTGCCTATTCGAGGGTTTTTGGTGACAGACCTTGAAATTTTCAACCATGCTCAAGTTACGAGGACGACACATGAGCTTTCACCCATCTTTAATAATTACCACACCACACCAACGCAAGAACAAATTTCGAAAAAGGGAGTTTTTATGACATTGTTAAAGAAATCACTCACACCGCACGCACGCACACACACAGGTGCTATCGGCCTGAGGGAAACACGAAATTTCCATGAGGGTGAAGTTATTCACTCGGTAAAAGCCCGTGCAACGCCGGGCTAAGCGGAGAGGAAAGAAACAAAGAAATCAAAGTAATTTCGGAAAATAATATTGGAAGTGCTGAATTTGTGAAGATTGAGTGAATATTAACGTCATACTGTTCAGCTACACGAGGCCTTTTGGGGACGGTCCACGTAATTTTGAACCATCGTCAAGTGACGCGGACGACACCTGAGCTGGCACCCCCTCTCCTAACTACCACACCACACCAACGGGAGGACGTTTGAGCTCTCGACAGATTTTACGTGCATCGCTCCCCTACACTGCGGGTCTTCAGTGGTACTAGGATCGAGAATTTGTTAAGAGAAGGGAAAATGTTAAGCAACAAAGCCATGGCACGCACTCACGGGACATGCACTCACATCGTACGCGTGAAACCCCACAAAAGTGTTGGCGTTAGAATAAAAGGAAGAAATTAACATGGGTATTAAGTTATACCCTCAGTATAAGCCCGTGCAACGCCGGGCCATGAAAGCTAGTCAATAATACCCAGTGTTTCGCGAAAAAAAAATTGCATGAGCTAAAATTAATATTACGTTTTAAAACTTTTTACCATTTTAAAAAGAAAATTATTTATAACAAATGTCTTGAAATTTACATGGAACTAAAGGTATTTCTTTATTTTAAGTTTGTGATAATATAATCAATTTGGGTACTCAACAAAAATATTTTTTTTTATTAATGGGGGGAACATTTATTTTGTATATAAGTACTATTATTGTAGAAGAAGAAATAACTAAGAGAATAACTTCATTTATTTTCAAAAATGTTAATAAAAATATCATATGTTGTTATTAGAGTAATTAAAACAATCGTTTAGCAATGCAGTAACGTTGTCGTAGTCTATCACTACCTCTAAGATTATTAACTCCCCTTCTTGTATTATCTAAATCTGAATGTGTTGAATTCATGATTAATTACTACTTATTTAATAAATCAATCTTATTTATTGATCTTTCTTAATTGAGAGATTACACAAATACTATTCAAATTTTAAGAACAATAAAACACAATGGAGTATGAGAAAAATTCGATTATGAACGACGGAATCCTAACTGAATCCACGGAGGACGACGCGTACAATTAAGCTACACATTTATATTTAATTTGAGAAAACAAACTGACCTGATACCCTTTCTTAAGGCAGGTTCTTCTAATTACTTCTTCTATATCTGGATTGCTTTAATGAGCGGCTTCAATCTTAGCTTCCTCTCAGTTCCGTCCCGAACCGATTTTATGTATACTTTTCAATAGACTTTTCCCGACGACTATATTTCCACTAGAAAAACTACTGTCTCAATTCCTTTCACTCTTCATTTCATTTCCCCCTTTCATTTCCTTTTCGAACTCGCTAAACCCGAAAATATCTCATTTGCGTAAGTCACACTTTTGGCTCTCGGTGGAGATTGGTTGAAATAAATAAAATATAGAATTTAAGAGAAGGTTAGTGAAACGCGTAAGCACCCGTCACAACGTTTTTAAATTTCATTTTTTTTTATTTTGATGGAATATTTTTAATTTTAACTACTTATTTCACATTTATATATCTTTATTAATTATTAGGCTTTATTAAATTGATTTGCATGTGCAATATTTTTGGATGCGTTTCTTTATTTTGCTTCTTTTTACATAACTTTCATATATCGCAGAAAAAAAGGGGGTTGTAAATTATCTGTGTCCTTAACTTAATACATATACGTTTTCTTATAAGGAATAACAAATTCAATTGTATTTATAATTAAAAACGTCTTTTAGTAGAGTCTCATAATTATTGACACACTCATTTACATTTTTTTTCCTCGTTGTTGTCGTCTCAGATGGTATATTTCAAAAATTTTGTTTACAATAAAAACAAAGCAATTTTCTAAGTTAAATGAAAATCTCTCTTAAACAATTTATTTCTTTGATAAAATTTGTCCTTGAATTATGAATAAAAATTTGGCACCGCCGGGGAAGAAAAGTACGTTAAACTTCAAATTATAAGAAATCAATTCGTCTCACTTAGATATGCAAAGGAAAGTTTGGAGTGTCAGTCGCGTCGGTATTAATAATACCATAAAAAGGAAGACTTAACACGCCACAATAAACATATAATTTTTTTTTCCAAATTAACAAACTCTTAATCCTAAATTTTCATTTTTTATTTTGGATTTTAGAATGTTTTGAAGAAGGAAACGACAAGTATTTGTATTGCCGCATACCTGGGTTTATAGATGTATCGTAAATATCCGTGAAAACGGATACTCATTCCATCGAATTGACCTTCAGTCGGGTCACGGAGGAATTCCGAGTAGACAGTTCACGCTATTGTCGAAATTGGGTACAAGTAATCGCTTATGCCAAGTAGTCGGTCGGAATTTGCACTACAAGTAGTTGAATCGTTTTTGACAAGTAAATCAGTCGGAGTATTTACAAGGTATATGCTTTGCAAACAAGGAATATCGAAGAACTGTTCCTCAAAAGTGAAGAACACCAGTTTTTTCAAATCCGTTTCTTATAGGATCAGGGATTCTAAGTCTGTATCATTCTGTAAGTACCAATACTATTTGCAGATGGCATATATTTCTAGATTGCTTGCGTGAAGACAATTAATAACAATACCCATAGATGAAAGAGACTATAATTGTGACAGGAAACAGCAGCATGGAGTCAAGCAGAATGGCAGCGAGTCATCTTTAGTGATGAAGCTTGCTTTCCCTTTAATTAGGATTATAACCCTTCTCCCTAATCCGATTACTAGTTTGTCCGTAGAGGGCCGCGTGTTCTAAGTATGTCTTCAATTACCATTTGTCTACGTTTATCATTTACCAAATGAGAATACAGTTATTAATTCTAACTAGCAATGTGATGCTTGTAGCTGTAATAAATATGTGCTCTCACATGACAGCTGTGATTATCACAAAATAAAAATACCTCGGAAAAACCTAAATTTAGTCATAGTTTGCTGTCGAACCAACTACAAAAAGTAGTTTGGGTAAAAAAAAAAGAGACACAGAGAGAGAGGACGTCTTATGTTTTCTTTCCCATCTGTAACGAGTATTTTATACAAAGAGACATCATATTAATGCGTTTTAAAATGGTCATAAAACTATCACACAACCTCACTGAAAAGACCTTCATCGTATGTATGTGAACCTGAATCACAAAGCATTAAATCTCTCACAATTCACTGTTTAAAAGAAAGTATGCTCCAACAGCGTCATTACAATCTCTGCATTCAGCTCAAATTCCCTACACCCTTCGTAGCCAGAAAACATCGATCCACCACAGAAACCCCAATTTCAATTATCTAGAAGAAAGAGCTTTGGTAGAGATGCACGAGACTACACAACCTGGTTGAAGGCCTTGTCGGCAGTTCATTGATCCCCGTTGTCGGATGCATTACAGTAATCTAATCCTTGGTTGAAATTTTCGAAGAGAGAGTAACAATTTAATCAATTATTTCGCTTACTCTGTAAGCGGGTAGGCAGCTGAAAAGAGCAAAATATTTTAAGAACATATATTTATTTTTTCTTCTTTTGTCCAATAACAACCTGGGATTGAACTTCTCAACTTCCAATTCGAATTGTATTAAAAATAATAGTGTAATGCAAGGAATTGAGCGCTGATACAAGGGATTCTTCATAATCATTGTAAAAATCGAACTTTTGTAAATTATTTGTATCAGAACTTTCAGGAAAGTTTGATTACAAAAACAATTTTCTGCTGACAGTGGATTTACATTTTAGGTTTATGTTTTACTGCATGAGCAACACAGGAAGATGTTATTGTATGTATATAGATATAAAAAGACACTGCTAGGAGCAATTAAGGTTATTACGAATTTTTTATTTAAAGCTCCACAGTACCATTTCTCAAAAAAAAATGTTTTGGAAACAGTAATAGTAAAAAAAATATGTTTTATATTCTGATTATATTATTAAGTTAATTCTGAAATTATAAAGTCAATTTGTTCAACCATTATTTTGTAAATTAAAAAAAATAAAAAAATTTAATTTCTTTAAAAATTTTATAAATTGCTCAATTTTTTAAATGTTTAAGTCATTTTAAGTGATTTATGTTTCTCAGATTATTGCAAAAAAAATTTAGTAGAATTTAAAAATATATTCTCCTGTTAATTAATAATATTTTTTTCTAGCTAAAACTGGAAAAAATACAAATTTTAATATTTATTTTAGCATTTTTTTCAAAAGTATAACTATAGATCGCATTCCTGAATCCATTCTAATTTTACAGAACATACATTTGGGAGTATATGCAAAAAATTTCAAGACTCTATCTTGAACAGAATAAAAGCTTTAGAGATTAGAAACACTTATACATTCAAAATTCCAAGTCTGACAAAAACACATTTAATGTTTATAAAGCAATAAAACAAAAAATCATAATGCCCGTAAAGCTGTAATGTTTTAATATGTTGTTTTCCGGTGTATGTTCTACATTAATATGCTTTTAAATTCAATATGTCTGAAAACATTTTTTTTATTAGAAATATAATTTTGCATAATATTGATAGCATTTGTTACGACGACCAATTTTTCAGCTTATTTTTAAATGTATATTTTACAAAAGTTTGAAATGCAAAGCCTTTATATAGAAAATAAGAATGATACTAATTTAAGCTAAAAAGTTTCAGGGGTTTTTACATAATTATTCTTTCTCTTTTAAATTGGGATATTTCAGCAAAATTAAATTGTTGTTGTTTTTTGCGCACATTTAAAATAAAACATATTACTGCAATGTGTTTAATGTAATACAGTTTGTTACTGTAAATCATGGAAATATTTAGTTTTTATCTGCAATACTTGAATTCTAAATACATGTATTTGGAAGTCTAATTGCATTGAAACAGCCAGTAAACGTTTTGACCATAGCATTTTCTCAACCATGAAATAAAAGGGAACTGAATTAAGCTATAATTGTTTCCTGGAATCGTGTAATAACGACGGTAGAGCTTAAAACTATTTTCATCTCAATGAAACATAGATGTGAAGCCGTAATAATAAAAAAAGGCTACCCTATAAAATACTGATAACACAATGCTATCATCAGTATTTAATATATATCGATAGGTTTTTTTTTCTAATGGGGCTGTGGATTGGCATTTTAAAATTTTGCAGACCTAGTACCCCAGGACCTGGTATCACTTTTTAGCGCTGCACCATATAGGCGATACCAATTACAGCAAGCAATTTTGATGCCCAGTTTCCTCCACAGAGGGAGGCACCTGAGCTCTTGACGATGCGAACCTGTTCTAGGCTTTACTTTTGCCGAGAGCATCCAAGCCAAACAGGTACTCTAGGGATATTTTACATGTCATATATTCATACAACATGGCCACTGTCGTTTTTCTGCATCATGAAAATCCACCGACTTGGGCCGGGATCAAACCCGCAACCTTGGGTGTAGAAGGTCAGCGACAAACCAACCACGCCACTCAGCCAGCATATCGATAGTTATTGCAGCATAACTTTTTTTGCGTTGCAAACTTTTAAATTTTGTTTTTTTTTTTGTATTGAAATCAGTATTAGGTTTTCTTTAAAGGGATGCAAAAGATCTTGTATTTTGCACTACGTAACATTTTCTATAAACATACAAACTTAAAAAAACATAACATATATATATATATATATATATATACACTTAAAATTCGAAGGTAAACAAACGTATCTATCGATGTATGCTCGTCTACTCACGAACCGTACGACGCAGAAATTCGCGGAAGGCACCAAAAGATCGGGAACGATCCGAGGAAGCCGTTTTGCCCATTTATATTCCGATATTGTAATTAATTAAAAAGATATTAATTAAAAACCTTAAAACGCCTAATTGTTTTAACTCCTACTGTTTGTTTATTTGGCAAAGCTTCCATTCCGTTTCGGCCGAGCGATGATCCGACGTTTTCCACCATCTTAAAATTGCCATCCAATTTTTACTTTTGAGATCAGACAAAAAATAATTACAGAATCGGAAAGATCATTTATTTCGATACGATACGGTAACACTTTTTTTTGTAAAATAACGATATTTTCTATTGTTTTTGAATTTTTTTTAAAAAGTATTAAAACTGATGGGTTTTTATGAATATTATTTCTAAATCGTTGCGTATGAATTTTTTTCGCGTTATTGAAACAATATGCTACACTAAATAACTTCAAGCCTTTCTCTTTTAGATCCAGTCATTTAAAAAATAAAATGCCCAAAACTTTTCTTTAAA
Source organism: Trichonephila clavata (assembly GCA_019973975.1). NCBI lineage: Eukaryota > Metazoa > Arthropoda > Arachnida > Araneae > Nephilidae > Trichonephila > Trichonephila clavata. Next base: position 22,078 of record BMAO01032146.1, read on the forward strand.
GAATTTTTAAAAAATAGTCAAGATTTTTACTCAACATTGAATAACTTCGTCATTTATGAAGATAATCGTACGAAACGTTTTTTCCGCGAGTAAAACAATATTATCCGTAATCTGTACAAAGAGTGAAAAAATTGCTTACAAATTATGGATTTTAAATTTTTTTTTGTGATTTTCGTAAAGTACCGTTTTAGCGAGAAATAATTTAAACAGTATTTCTTCTACATTTTTTATTTAAAAATACTTCGTTTTTGAAATTAATGTGTGAAGTTTGATAGCCTTAACTAAAAAATTATGCCCTAAAAATAAAAATAATTAATAAAAAATACGCGATTTTTTAGAGTTAGCCAAGTCTTGGCGTCGAAAAATTGTTTTGCGCCAAAGAGCTTCCAAACTGTTTCACCGTCCGTTTCACACCTAACTCAAGGGTTACACCAAAATGTTCTGACTTAAACATGCGAAAATCAGCAAATTTGGCGAGTAAAAAAAATGCAAGTGAAAAAGTTATTTTTGCTTCAATTTTCGTCATCTTTTCTTCATATAATTTTCAAAATTAAATCATTATAAATGTCAGATTAAGATGAAAGAATGTATTCAATACATTTCTGAGATTCATTTAAAATATTTATCAGTATCAAAAAATTTTTGTTTTCTTTCATAAAACTTATAGTTTACTTTAAAATAAGGCCTAATGTATATAACGTTTTTTGACATCTAATTTTATAATAAAAACGCAAAATTAGCCCATTTCGAATTTTTTTTTCAATTATTCAGTTAAATAAGCATAACTTCCTTAGAAAAAAAATGAAAGCTATCTTCATAATTTATATTCTTCATTATTAATTGCGTGTTATTAATATATCTAAAATCACTAAATTTGGCGAGTAAAAAAACTGCAAGTGAAAAGTTTTTCTTTTTTTTTTCCTATTTTTTGTACATATCTTTAATTCAATAATCCATAAATTGCATTCTTTTTTAAACAAAAATAACGAAAATATTTGGAAAAACTCAATAGCTTTTATGCCGATATCATTATTTCAAATAAGTTTATTTGCAATACATTTAAATGTAATCATCAAACAAATTTTTCAATTATTTGAATATCCTGTGGATCCCCTCTTCAATTAAAAATTATTTTCAATCTCCATTCGTTATGTAAGTCTATTCTCTCTTTTTACAACTGGATTTCATAGTTGAATGGTTACAGTAACGGATTTATATTTGGTAGGCCTGGGTTCGAATCCAGGGAACTCGATATTTTCATTTCTCCTTATTTTTCCCACGCAAATTAATTTTACTGATAAATACTTATTTTAACATGCTCCTCTGTTATTTTAATGCACTTTTCATATTTTTTAGCCTTTAAAAAGGTTATTTTCTGATTTTTATTCATTCAAAGTAATTTCTCTCTTTTTCAATGACTGAATTCACTTGCTGCATCCCAAATGATCTGAATTTGACTTCATTTTCAATGCGGCCATTATTTATGCAAGCGGTATGTCACAATTAATTGTTAAATGAGCATTTTTAATCAATTTTATTATAAAATAATTTATAAGTTAGTTTTGTGTAATATATTTTATTTCGCAGATACGTGTTTAAATAATTTAATTAACACAGAGTGGAATGAAAAACTATAAAATTTAAATTTAAAAAAAATGTTTTTATCAAATAGTATTATTTTCTTTTTGAATGAATTTTTTTTCAGTGAATGTAAACATATAACTAGGTTTTCTCCCAAAGTGGTTTTTTTAACACTTACATATGTTTAATCAAACATCCAAACGTTTCAAGAGCTACGTGTAGAATTTTTTTTATTAGTATTTATTGATAATGGAGTTAAATTAATATATTTTTTTTAAAACCAAAGGAATATTTCTATTATTTTATTATTAAATTCATTATTTGTTAATAAAAAGTATATATCGCCTATTATTTTGGATAAAAATACGTTCTAGAGACATTTTTAAGTTAACTGTAAATAACGATCAATTTATAATGAAAACCTGAAAATTATTTTATTATTTTAGATTCCTAAAAACTATATATTACAAAAAAAGTTGTTTTTTTTTAATCAAGCATCAGAATAGTTTTTTTTTATTGTTTAAATTTATTATTTTTTTACTAAAATTGTTTTTCATAAGTCATTAATAGAAATTTGAAGATAAATTTTATATCTGAGGGAAGAGTAAGGGGGAAAATAGTTCTACACTCAAAAAAGCCACTGTAACACCGTGCTGTAGAGAGAGAAAAGAAACCTGTTTGACATCAGTAAGATCTGGAAGATATTTTTTTTGAAAAAGGGAATTGTAATGACGTTAATATATATGAATCACACACATACCAGGAAATTCGATAAAAGAAGGGGAATTTCCATGGCGATATGTTATGCATTCGAATATGTTCGTGCAACGCCGGGTTAAATGGAAAGGAATGAAACCCGTCTCACAACGAAAAGAAGTGAACAAATTTCGAGAATGGGAAATTTAATGACATTGTTATGGAAATCACTCACATTGCACGCGTACACACACACACAGAAATGTTGTCGTCCTGAGGGAAACAGGATATTCCCGTGGTGATTAAGTAATTCACTCGGTAAAGACCCGTGAAACGCCGGGCTAAGTGATGCGGGGGGGGTAAGGAAGTCAAACTAATTTTGAAAAAAATATTGGAAGTGCTGATTTATTGAAGGGAAGGGAAAATGTTAAACGAGAAAGCCCGAGCGATGTCGGGCCATGCACTCACATCGTACGTGTACACACGCACACAGAACTTCTGGCGTCATGAGGGAAAGAGGAACTTCTCATGGGAATTAAGTTATACACTCGGTAAAAGCCTGTGCAACGCCGGGCTATGAAAGCTAGTATATATATATATATATATACAGGGTGTCCCAAAACGACCGCATAAACTCTGCACAGTTAAATTCCTCGTTGAAAGTACATAAAAACGGCCCAAAGAAGCGTTCCTGTATGATCCATAGTTTACGAGAAAAATACGAAAAACAAAGTATGACGTCACTTCTGGTGCAAGAAAAAAACACTTTATTGAACATATCAAAGCAGTTTATGCACAATTTAAGGCAGATATATATTCAAAATGTCCAGCGTGCATGTTGAGGCAGGCTTGAGCATGCCGTGGAATGGCTGTCATCACACGTCGAAGCATCGTAGGGTCCACCGAAGTACAAGCGGCATACAGACGAGCAACTAAGTCCATTTGTGTTGTCACTACGTCTCCATACACCAGTTCCTTGAGATGGGATGTTGCAGTAGTCGCAAGGCATGTCGCAGTAGTCACGAACGGAATACATGGCCACCACACGAAGGCTACCGGTCGCTAAAAGATGCAGCCTTTTAAATACCAGTTCAACGGCGGCTTAACTTCATTCCACGGCATGCGCATGCATGACGTGACATGCGCGACGAGGGTTTTAAACATTATCGTCTGGAAAGATATGCAAATATATGCATGTCCAATAAATTGTTTTTTTCTTACACCGGAAGTGACGTCATACTTTGTTTTTCGTATATTTTTCGTAAACTATGGATCGTAAAGGAATGCTTCTTTGGGCAGTTTTTATGTACTCCCAACGAGGAATCTAGCTGTGCAGAGTTTATGCAGTCGTTTTGGGACACCCTGTATGTGTATATATATATATATTGATTTTCTCAGAAATTGTGAACTATAATTTTATAAATGTGTGTGAGGAACGATACATAGTATCATAACACATATATTTATAAATGAAAAAAAATTGAGAACACTACTCATTATAAAAGGCACATGAAGAAAATAGCAATAATATAAGACAAGGAGTGTTGTTCAGCGAGTTGTTCCCAACGAGGAATCTAGATGTGCAGAGTTTATTCGGTAGTTTTGGTATATATATATATAAAATTACGTGGCATAGACATTAAATGCATCTATGAATATTTATTCCGAGGTACTAATGACGGCATTGAATGGCTTTTATAATCATTGTATAATTTAAAATATAGGCATACCTTAAATGTGTGTTTGTACAGTTATTCTAATGTTGTTGTTGTTATCGTGTCCTTCCCGAAGGGAAGGAATTAAAGTTGCCATTGCCTGTGAGACAGGTTGGACTTCTTAACGATAGATGGCGACACAACCTATGTCCACCTCCACAATGTTAGCATGGAACTGAAGGGGAGGGAAATTTTCTCCAGCCCCCTGCATTTGTGGTTTCTGCTGCGACCGACCACAGGACTTTCAGACCCACTGAATTAACGAGCACGTACTCCGTGTATACTCGGTGGTATTTAGTGGCATTGGGTATCGAACCCAGGGCTTCCGATGCTCTAACCACTATGGTTACCCACGGCCCAGTTATTCTAATGTAATTAACTGTATCAACTTTAATTTAAACATTACTAGAAGCGAATCACTCTTTGAATTTCAGATTAACTAACCCTGAAAAAGCCTCAACGAATTAATAAATATGTTAAAGAGTTATTCTGCCTCACTCGTATAGTTTTCTTGAATTTACTATTTCACTCCAAATCTTTTGTATGATGCATCGATTACACTAATAAAGGTGAATAAAATTTTATGTCACGCTGTAGACCGATATTTAAATTAAATATAATATGAATATAATAAGCATGAATATAAAAACCCTGTTTTGTCACGGAATGTATTCCGTGATTTCTTTCCCTTTGTAAATTTTTCTAATCCCACGTCTGAACGAGGAGCATCTTTATATAAATTATTCGTATTGTTTCATGTATATTACGAATACTTTTATTAACGTTTTTAGAAAAAAGAAAATAACGATAATATGCAATGCTAAAATAAGTTTAGAAAATAATAGAAAATAAGATAATAAGATCTTGAGAATTGAAAGAATTAGATGAGTGAATTTAGATAATGACTTAAGGGTAATTTTTAAGATCATTAGAGCAGTTACGAAATAACCTCAGAGATTAAGATTATTTAACATTGCATTTTCAACTATTCCCTGAACTTCAAAAATTTTAGCATAATTTTTCTGTTTAATCATAAGAATTTACCTATAAAGCATTCTCCCTTTATAACTAGGTGTTGTGGCTGTTTCTCGTTTTCTTTAACCATCTTCTCGGGACTCTTTTTAAAGATAGTCGGTACCCACCTATACCGGTAATGTTAAATTCAGCTTTTTATGTACCTTTTTCTCAGAAACTGTTTAATATAAAGTTTCAAATTTTGTCTGTATATTAAATAGACTTTTACATAGACTTTTAAAAATATTTTGTTCATTTTTTTGAAAATCATGCAACGTAAATATATCACTATGCATTTTTTGAAACTTTTAATGTTTCCATACAATAACTGCTTTTTAGCAAAATATTTTGGAATATCTAAAAACGCTCTCTTCAGTACATATAGTTACATATAAGTACAAACCCTTACACATCTGAATTATAATCAGGTAACTTTTATTGAAAAACTCTTGAATACTAAAGTTGTCGTAGCCTATAGCTACCTCTAAGATTATCAACTCCCCTTCGGTTATCACCTGAATTTAGATGTGTTGAATTCATAATAAATCACTACTTAATTTAATAAATCAATCTTATTTATTGACTTTTCTTAATTAAGAGATTACACAAATACTATTCAACTTTAAGAACAATAAAACACAGTGGAGAATGAGAAGGATTCAATAATCATGAACGACGGAATCTTAACTGAATCTACGACGGATCGACGCGTACAATTATAGCTACACACTTATACTTAATTGGGGTAAGTAAAACTAACCTGATACCTTTTGTTATGGCAGGTTCGTCTAGCTGCTTCTTTAATATCTGGATTCCTTTAATGGGTGGCTTCAGTCTCAGCTATCTCTCAGTTCTTTCACGAACTAGTTTTATCTACACTTTACAATAGACTTTACTCACGACGTCTACGTTTACACTAGAAAAAGCACTTTCTCAATTCATTCGTTTCTCTTCATTTCATTTCCCCTTTTCATTTTCTTTTCGAACTCGCTAAACCCGAACTTATATAAAATATATCATTTGCATAAATCACGCTTTTGGCTCCCGGTGGAGATTGGTTGAAATAAATAAAACATTTAAAGAATATAAGAGAAGGTTAGTGAAACGCGTAAGCATCCGTCACAAAGTTTAAAAACTTTTCTGTACAATAAATAAACATTTATATATATATATATATATATAATATATATATATATATATATTAACATATATTTACATATGATATTTTTTAAAACATACTATTATGTAAAATCGTTATGAATTTTTTGAAAATTGTCATTTTTTTTTGTTATGATATCTGCTTTCTATGTAAATGCTTTAAGAATATTTCAAAAATGTCACTCCAGTATATTTAATTATATATTAGAAACATAGAGTCCATGCATACAGTAAATTTGCCCAATTTTAAAAATATAAATTTCAGAAAAAAGTAATTTTTGAACAAAATCTTGAGAAAAATAAAGGGGGGCATGAGTTAAAATCCAAAATGTAATGAAAGTTGAAATATTCTTGATTCGCCTTCAATTTTATTTGTAATGTCGGTATATATATATTTTTTGTACTATGGTTTTGATGAAAAAGCAGGTTTTTCCATTTTCAGTATTTTAGCAACTATTACCATTCCAGTATATTTGGGTTGCAAAAAGTGCACTATTAAATGTCATTTTTAGCCAGGTTTTACTTTCAAGCAACAATATTTTTATTATTATTATTCCACGTTCGTCCACGTTTTTATTGGAGTTCTTATAAACAAGTTTTGAAGTATCTAAAACTAGCTTCTTCTTAAAATAAGGGTCACATCTTGAAGGAAAGACCTTTTCCAATAAACCACAATCCATCTACTCAGTTCTAAATTTCAAATTAAAATTACAATGATTTCATAAAATTTACAAACTTCCTACTAACTACCATACCTGTTGGGCACCTTGACTATATTTTAGAAACATCAGTAAGTTTTATAAAACTTTAAAGAAAAGATTTATCAGTCAGTTAATTAAAAGTTTACTAAGAAAATATTTTTGCAATCCTTATTAATTAAAGTTAGATTAAAAAAACCGATCCACTATTGACTACTATTGCTTTAATTTGCAATTCATTCGTTTAAACAATATAACCTTTCATTTACTTACTATAATTTCCCTCAAGAATGTTTTATTTTTTTAAATATCTGCAAACCATTTGTATATTCTGTTCAGCTTTCATCCATTTAAAAAAAAAATGCATGTGTAATGTAGACACTTCAAAACATGCATTATTTTAGAGGTAATTAATTTAGATGATTATTCACTTTTAATATTTTTTGAGGTCTTCATATGCCTTATCCCTAAGTGTTTGTCATTTTTTTAGTAATATCAAAATTTGAGCTTTTTTATTAAAATGCTTACTTTTAAAAGTATCTAATTTCGTATCTTAAAATTAATCTAAATTGTAATTTGTGTAGCATTACTCTTTTTAAAAATTTCTGAATTGCAGGGGCTTAAAAATAAATCGCCTAGAGCTCTCATTATCTCAAACTTTTGACGATAAAAAATTTTCTACTTAGCTTTTTTAAAGAGTTTTGCTAGCTTAGCAGTTTAAGGGACTTTATAGTAGATTGACTATTTTAAATATCGATCCTTATTTAACATGTAGTGCAAACAAAATAGAAAAAAATATATGAATTGTATGCTAGTATATATTCCTTGGAAATTTTCCTGGTTACTTTTTGGAAATATTATTAAATCGGAATAAAACTTAAAAAACTAATCTGTTTGGATTAATTATTGCATAATGCTAGTACAATCTAAGTACATAGTAAATAGAGTCAGTTAAGTCAGATAATTAATACATTAACGTAATAATTGTGTTCTCTACTTGAGGCATATCAATTTTATCCATTAAAGACGAGAATTGAGATAATTATTAACAGTGTCCTTTTTTGTCGAAAGTGTATATGTAATTAATCTCCCTAAGAGACTGAAAAGATAGATGTTTAGATAAAAGTTAATTATTCGTAATTAATTTTTATGAACTTCAGTTTTCTTTCAGAAAAAATTAAGTAGAGGGAGAAAATATTTTTTTTCTTTATTTTAAGTTCTATGTTCCGGTGAAATATAATGAAAGAGTCTTTAATTCTGCCACGTTTTTTAAAAATTCATTCGTTGTAGATGTCATTCACTATAACCTTGTCCTTTCCGCACTTTTGATATTTTAACAGCTTTATAAAAGAAAAATTTAAAAATTCTCACTTAAAGTTTGTAAAGTTTTAGTACTACAATGACCAAAAAAGAAAAATATTTTGAAGTCCCTAAAAAGAATTTGTATTTTATTTTATTTTCAAAAAATGTCAATATTCTTTAATATATATTATTAATATGAAGATTTCAGGTTGATTCAAAATAAGTGTAACCAATTTTACAAGCATATATTTATTTTTGGTAAATATTAATCGCTTAATTGCCAATTATATATTAAAAATGAAATGTTTAAACTACAAATCTAACTATTTTTATTAGTGAGAGTAATCTATAATTCCGGAATTAGATCCTCAAACCCAAAACAAAAATTTAAAGGTTTTGAAGGGTAGTTGCTCAAATTCTGTTATAAATAAAGCATTTAAAAATTAGAAAATGCCTCTTTCTTATGGATTACCTAAACTTTGAAAATAAATAAAATTTCACTAACAATAATAGTTCCGGGAATAAAATATGGACAAAAAGAAGTCAGTGAAAAAGGAAAATAGAAACTGAAAAGACTTTTCGCCATAGAAAATACTCTGCCTCAAAGAACTTAAGTAAAGACACTAGAGTTTTTGCAACCAGCAATTTATGGTCAGATTAAGATAATTAACTATAAAAAAGTGAATAGACTAGTCTGTCAGCAAATGTTTCCAAAGACAGTAGAAAAACGAAGAAAACATTTTTGGCCTCTGTCTTTAATGTTACCCAAATGCAGATATAGAACATGAACAATTTCAGGTGACCCACTGCTCTATCTGCTATTTACAACTGGAAAAACGAAGATACAATGTATTTCACACTAAAAACGTCGCAAAGATGCAACTGTTGTGCAAAAGGCAAGTTGACAGTCAGCTGTTATGATATGGATGAAAATGTCATCTCAAAGATTAACAAAACCATTTTTTTTTGTAGAATCAAAGGCTAAAACTGATGCTAAATGCTATCAGAATAAAGTTTTGAAGAACATGATCAAAGAAAGTAAACGAAGTAAACTTTGTTTTTCACCAAGATTCTGCACCAGGTCATACTGCAAAATCAACTATAAAATCAATGAAAAATAAAATAAAATAAATAAGTTTTTTCCTCCTCAAAAATGATTACCGCCTTCCCCTAAATACGTTTCTTGAGATTAAATTTTATGAGAATACTCAAAAAAATAATTAAATAGACTAAAAGAAGAACAAGTCAAGCACTTCATAAAACAATCAACGAGGAAGTTGGAAAAATGCCCCCAAAAATGGTCAAAAGAAGTCTTTTGGCTTATTCTAAACGTTTACGTAAAGTGTACTATGCTAAAGGAAACCACATTGAAAATTTCATGTAAATAACTCAATTCAACAAAAATTTATGATACTTTGAAATTCGTCACATTATTTTTGAATCAATCGAAACTCAATTAAATTCAGTGAATTATAAAACATTTGCTTGATGATCAAAAAGATTAAAAGTTATTTAAAACAAAAACTTCCCAAATGGGAGAAGAAAATGCTTAAATAGTGATTTTAGACACATTTATATAAAAAGAAACTGAAAATTAGATTTTTCATTCAAATAATTATATGGCCCAATTTTTTTAAATAAATTTAATGACAAATTAAAAAGAATTTCAACCAAAGATAAAAAAGAAGAAATTAATGAATTTGTAAAAATCATTCTTATTCAAAATTGTGTATGTTCTAATGGGTTCTCATATGCATTTATCTTAATTAACCTCACATGTTGCTTTTATACTAAATTTCATACGAGTTTAACACAGAATATCTTTAGTATTTAAGAAAATTGGTAACATATGGAAATGAAAAAGAAGAGCCTAAACAGTTTTTTAAACTCTTCTGACAAGATTAGTATAGAAGTCAGTTAGCAAGTATAGTTGAGTTAATTAAAATTATTAATTAGAGTTAGTTTACGAAAGTCCTTACTTTTAAATTGTTTTCATTGCTAGTTCCTTAAGAATTTGAAGAAGCTGGAAAAGATTTCATGTTCAAGAAATGTTTTTCAATATTATGAACATTTTTATATCAAAACTTTTGATTCTTCAAAAAATGAAAAGCGAAGGTTAAAAATTTTTTAAAAATGTTTATATAAGAAATTTAACAATAAATTTCTCAGAAAAAATTAGGAAATATTTTTTTTTTAAATTTGAAAGCCTTATCATTCAGTTATTAAGAACTTTATTATTTTATTACGTAAACTTTTTCTAGAAGTAAAATTAATATAAAAGTATTCGCGTTTATTCTTTGATAAATATATGGGGTATTATGGAATAGTCGGGTAATATGGAATACCATGACTTAGGCTCTATTTATAGCTGCAATAATAAGGCATGTTATAACCTTTAACTACTGAATCAAGTCTGTCATGATGCATTACAATAAGAGTTAACCACTTGTTGTTTCCATATCCCTTGATGCAGAACAAAGTGTGTTTTGCAGTTTTCTGAAGTTTTCATACATTTTAACCTACTGGTACACATGCGACTTGAACATTAGAGTTAAGCAAAATGTACACTAAAAGAATTGGGGTTTGTAATACTGTGGTCATTTTTTAGCTAATAATGTTTTGTTTTTTAATGTAAAGTTTCGTTTTCCAAGATGACGTGTCGGGTATCATGAAACGTGCAGCAATGAATCGTTTCATTCTGTTGTATTACTTGTAATAGACTTCATGCCATCAACTACAGAACCAGGAAATAAAGACGCTGAATGTATCCTCTTTAATGGAAATTCTCCGAAGAGCAACAAGGAGAAAATTGTATTCAATGTTTCAACTGTTTTTGTGGGCTCTCCTTGACTGTAGTGCAGTAGAGAGAGATTATATTTGTGATCTTTGTAAGCAACTCAAAAATGAATTGACTTAAACTTATTTTTAAAAATATGGTTAAAAATAACTGCTTTTTATGAATTATTAATTAGTTTTCCAATGTTAACTACATATTTCATATTACCTTACCTTCATTTATTATTTTCATTTAGAATAATTTTTTTATAACAACAAAATAAATATTATTTCTTTCAACAAGTGAATGTACCTTGCAGTCGTTGATAGCATATATCCATGATGAATTTGGAGAATTTTATCGCAAACCAGGTAAGTTACTTACGTAAATGTAATTGGTATTTCATAATACCCGAATTATCCTCTATTCATTATACCGGGTGGTTATAATTAAAGTTACACTTTTCAGAGACCTATAGAATCCATTCTGTTTATCGATTTTGATGATTCCTGGAATATATGTAAAATGAACTATGGGGAAAAGGTTTCTGGAAAAAAAAAGAAATTTTGACCTTTAGGAGAAGATTTGGTGCACAAAAAACGACAAAAAATATGTTAGAATCATTGAATTTATTCAATAACAGAATATGCTCAACATGGGCTCCATTGACATCAATAACGTGTTGAAAGCGTATTATAGCGTTTTCAATGATAGCGCGAAGTAACTCACGAAGGATTTCAGCCACAGGACGTAAGCTTCCAAATTAGGTAAAGTCCTAATTTTTCCTGTATAAATACGGTCTTTTTAGAAATCCCCCCAAGCAGAAATAACAGATATTGAAGTCAGATGAACGAGAAGGTCGTACATCTGGAAAATGTCTGGATAATATATGATTATCACCGAAGTCAGCGCTAAGCAGTGCGTTTAGTGAGCGCCCAATGTGAGAAGTTGCTCCATCTTGCATTAAGATAGTGGTGTGCAAACATTGTCGTTCTAGTGAAGCAGAAATAAACTGCTGTTGAAGGAGTTTGCTGTATCGTGCAGTCGCTGAACCGTGCACGCGTAACTTTCATTATAACCACCCGGTATTAGCAGTACTTTAAAAGTTTACATAATTTTTCATGAAGAAAATCGTTTGAAGCCTTTAATTAGCTGAAGCTTATTCATGTGTCGGCTTAAAATACTGGGAAATCAATATTATGTTACATGTGTATTGATGAATAAAAATAGATTTTTTCAAAAACATAATATTAAGATTTTACAGATAGTACACTGATTTTTCTAGAGTTAAAGAATTATTCCAAAGCTATGAAATATACTTGAGTGAAACAGTAGATTCTACAAAGTTAAAGAAATTTTTCAAAAGGAATAAATTTTGCAGTGTTAATTTATATATGATCTTTACTTCTAACTATAATTAAAAACGTATTTTTATAGTGAAATAAAATGAGTTATTCTATTTTTCGATATTCTCTCTTACATATGTTATAATTTTAAAATTTAACTGAACTGATTTTATTCAAATTGGATCATTATCTGGATTTTATACAATTATTTAAACAAAAAAAAGAACGCGTCGTATTTCAAATTTGTGTACAATGAGCCTTTAAAATCATTCCATTATATTTACATTATATTCCATTATATTACAAACTTTCTTTTTCATCAAAGCTCTCTTTATGAATAATAACTTCTGAAATTTGATGTACAATTATGTATTCTTGGATGGAAAAATATAATCAGTATCACAACTTCTATGCTATCTAAAATCATATGTTTCGCTTTAAAACCTCAGGCATAAATTAATGGTTAAGTTTAATGTTACAAGCTCAAATTTAAGTTCGAAAACCACTTTGTGTTTTCAATGGAAGAAGAAAATAACTTAAGTGAGCTCTTTAGGGCTGAGGTCTTGAGGCCTTTAGGCTATATACGTGACTTTTTCCTTCCTCAAACTTTTCAGTTAAGTTAAAAAAATTTCGGAATCAGAACATAAGTGATAATAAACGCACGGCATTATTTTTTGTTTAAAGTCAATAATATTAAACACTAAGGATTATTTTTAATTATTCTTACAAAATAATATTTAGTATGGAATATTTCTAAAGGAAGAGAATTGATGCAAATATTTAGACGAAAGAACTTCTGTCTGAACTCTCTATAACTTTACTGTGTTTGAACGTGCACGGTATCTGTTATTATAAATTGGTTGTTAAATTGGCATAGTTAAATTATAATATCAAACTCTTAAGCTGATAATGTAAAAATTATTTCTTGGTAGAGATTGCAAATATATTGCTTCTATAAAATGAGCCAAACTGTGTGAGTGTGTAACTTTCAACAAAAAATCCAAGATACAAAAGACCATGTTTCCAATATATATATATATATATATATATATATTACTTTATCTATACAAGTAGGTAAGAAAAGCCGGTTCTGCGGTAAAGGCGCAGGCACAGGCGCAGGCGCAGGCGCAGGCGCAGGCACAGGCACAGGCACAGGCGCAGGCGCGGAGTTGTTTCCCTTCTGTGGATGCTGCGTGGAGTTGAGTTGTTTCCCTCCTGCTATGGTTTTGGTTTTCGAGTTGATGGGGGAGTTGAGTTGTTTTCACCTGCTGTTGAGTTGTTTCCCTCCTGCTGCTAAGTTGAGTTGTTTTTTAAATGTTGCTGCGTGGAGTTGAGTTGTTTCCCTCCTGCTATGGTTTTGGTTTTCGAGTTGATGGGGGAGTTGAGTTGTTTTCACCTGCTGTTGAGTTGTTTCCCTCCTGCTGCTAAGTTGAGTTGTTTTTTTAAATGTGTAAAAAAAGTTTATTGAAATGTTTAAAGTGCTCATGGGCCACCTATTGGTTAAACTATACACTAATTATTAGATTTTAAAATGATTGAAAAAATAACGCTCAAATAAAAAAAAAAATAATAAATCCAGATTCAAACTCACAGCCCCAGAACAAAATGTCTCCATAGGACAATAGTTTTTCAGTTACGCTAACCATTGTCCTATGAAGGCATGCAGACCTGAAGAAAACTTAGGTTTATAATCTCATGAATTTAATTTTGCAGGCGAAGCAGATGGCGACATTTTCTTAATTAAAATGAAATTAAAAAAAAATATTTCACTTATATTATTTTAATAATTTGTAAATTTTAATGCGGTATAATGATTACACATACACAGTAAAAATGTGACGTAGAATACTCGTAATCAGCGTGTGAACGGTTTACGATTGAACTTGTCTTAGCTTGTCTGATCTTGATTCTACAAGACGGCGACTGAATTCTACGTCAGAAATTATCTCAATGCTTAGAGCGGATGGATACATTGCTTTCAACCACTCAGCGAACTCCGTTCAAGTGTAATTCGGTCAATATGCTTTAGACCCTTGTCACATCTTAGGTTCAAGATTCATTTCGTTTGTCAGTACTGCGACGGACTGTATTCGAAAAGGAAAAAAAAAATTGACAATGTCTGAAACACATAGCGAACAACGAAAGCTTGGAAAGGTCGTGGAATCTTCTGCAAATAAGAAAGCAAGAAGAGAAGTTTCAAAAGTAAGTAACAAAATTAAATAAATTTGATATGTAATGTTTATAATGTTTTTTACACTTTTCTAATCCTCATTAATTTTGGTATATTATTTTCAGAAGTATGGAAAATTTACCGAGGATTGCATACCAGATGGAGTATTTCCAATTGGAGATGATGTTTTTGTCTTTGCAAGCATCTATTATGATTCCGTATCAGTACACATAAGGCGTTTCAAGAAGTATGGAAAAACCTACTACCCAACTCCTGAGGGAATAACATTAGACCCACAGTGGATCGAATATATCATGCGTAAAAAGAAAGTACCGGAATCACTGGAGGAATTACCGAGTGGACTTTTCCCTCCTGAACGGCACATTCAAATAACAAGTGAGAACTTCACTAATTTTACTTTTAAGCGCATTAAATACGGTCCGAATAAAGAGCCTACTTTTAAAGAAATCAGCATATCCCGAGAGCAGTGGGCTGAAATGATTGAAAAATATGGTGCTATTGAAAATGCCGTTATAGACAATGTATTTCTGTGTATGGACTTTTTAACTGCATATAAAACCTTCTGTGAAGGTCCCATAGAAAACGCATTACCTTTTTCTTTGGACGTTAGTCTGGGTCAACGATACTTGACGCAAATTTTGAAAAAATCTATTTGTAGCCTCCTGAACGAAAAAGGACTGAATCAACCTCAGAAACTCGCTGAGGAGTTATGGGGGAACCGAGAAGAAACATTTAATTCACATGTTTTGTCACTGGAAGCTAATGAGATAGCTGATTATTTTTATAATAATCTTTTTGAAAATGTACACTTTTTACTGTTAAAACCTGTAAATTATGTAACTGAAAATTTTTTGGAAAATCTTCGCTTAGATATTATTTTAAGAGAAGTAAGAGATATGTTATGTCCATCTGATTGTTTTGAATATTATGAGGATTTTGTTTAAAAAATATTGCATACTGACTTTATAAGTTTTACACAGTATTTTGTTCCTATAAATCTGAATAAAATGTTTTTTTTTTATGCTTGATTTGAGTTAATATCATTTTTGTTGTTTGTTAGTTTAATATTTGTGTTGAAATAAGTTTCACGTTTAAAAAACAAATAAGAGTATTTTGTATAAAAGTAAGGAAAATTTATGCTCATGCTTTTAAACATAATCCCTTTGCCTTTCCAAAAAGTATAAATTGCATAACTATTCATTGTAATAGTCATTCAATCAAGTTCTGTTCGTCGGTAACAATGTATCAAGATTTAGCAGCGTTTTACGAAAATCCCGAAGTTCCAAGTAGCTTCGGAGGTGTGGAGGCATTACATCGCTCTTTAAAAGGGAAATATAGTAAAAAAGATGTAAAGCATTGGTTATCACAGAAAGATGCTTACACTCTTCATAAACCTGTTCGGCATAAGTTTCAGCGGAATCGAGTATTTGTAAGTGATATTGATCGTCAGTTTCAAGTGGATTTAGTCGATATGCAATCTTTAGCAGAATTTAATAAGGGTTATAAGTATTTGTTAACTTGCATTGATTTATTTTCAAAATTTGCATGGGCAATTCCTCTGAAAGATAAATTTGGAAAAAGTGTAAAGTCTGCGCTAGAAATTATTTTTAAAGAAAGGAAGCCTAAAGTGTTGCAAACAGATGCCGGTAAGGAGTTTTTAAATAAAGTAGTTCAAAATTATTTGAAAAATATGAGTGTAAAATTTTTTCTACAAATAACGAAACTAAAGCTAGCGTAGTTGAAAGGTTTAATCGGACGTTAAAAACAAAAATGTGGAAATATTTCACTGAATTTAATACTAAAAATTACATTGACGTCATTGATAAATTAATGCACAGTTATAATCACTCGTATCACCGTTCAATTAAAATGGAGCCTGCTTCTGTAAGTAGGCATAACAGGAAGCAAGTATTAAATAATTTATATGGTGATCTAAGAAATGAGAAACCTAAAGCCCCTAAATTTAAAATTGGCGATGTTGTGCGCATTAATAAGCAAAAACTTCTCTTTGAAAAAGGATATGAACAAAACTGGAGTCGAGAACTTTTCGCAGTTTATGAAATCGTGCAAAGAATTCCGATCGTTTATAGATTAAGAGATTTACAAGGTGAAGAGATTAAAGGTACTTATTATGAAGCAGAATTACAAAAAGTTGTCGACTCTGGTTTCTATCCTGTAGAGAACGTCATCAAACAAAGAAAAAGACGAGGAATCACTGAATATTTTGTTAAATTTTTAGGTTATCCTGAAAAGTTTAATGATTGGGTGACTGATATTCAAAAAGTATAAATAGTTAAATTTTTTTCTTACGGACTCATTTTCAAAATGTCTTTCTACGTAACATTACCTTCTGATAGCTCTATGCATTTCTTTCCAGAAAACAAAATATCTCATTTCAAAACTCAGTTACCCTCCCCGTTTATTTAAATGGTGAATGGGAAGTGGGATTGTCTGAAATCATCTACCCTCATTCTTGGCTTAACGTAAATGAAACTAACAATTATTTTCGATACAAAGTGGGTGACGGTAATATTTCTTCAACCGTTAAGCAAACAATTGATGTGGGGTGTTATGAAACAATGTTTGATATTATATCAGCCATACAGCTTGCTTTACCAAAAAATCCTAGTCGGTTCACAATAACTTACAATAAAGCATCGAAACGGGTGAAAATGAATGCGATTCGAGGTAGCAGTCTTCATTTAGAGAACTTAGGAGAATTGTTAGGGTTAAACGCAATGCAATCATAACGGGTAATATGAAAAGCGAATTCGTTGCTGATGCATGGTCTAATTTTTCGGTTTTTTACGTTTACTCGGATCTAATTTCACCTCAAATTGTGGGAGATACACAAGCTCCTTTATTACGAATCGTTCGAACTAAAGGTGAAGACGGGGAAACGATTAGTCAATATTATGATAGACCTCAATACTTACCTTTAGTGAGACACTCGTTTCAGACGATTCAAGCTGAACTGAGACTCAATTCAGGTGATTTTGTTCCCTTTGAAAGAGGTAAAGTGATCATAGTGCTTCATTTTCGCATGAGACAAATACTATAAATAAAGCAGTGCTTTTCTCATACCCTCATTTGAAGATAAAAGCGCCAAGATGAGCTTACCATACGTTTGCTGTACTAAAAGATTTGAGGACCATTATGCAGGTCAGATCGGCTCGGGTCTGACTCATTACAAGGGCATTAGTTTTCAAAAGGGTTATGGAATCGGAGGAATATTTCGCCGATTGTTTAGAGCGGCCTTACCTTTTTTAGTAAAAGGAGGTAAAACTATTGGAAAAGAAGTATTAAGGACAGGGAGTCGTGTTGCCTCTGATGTATTGTCAGGAGAAAAATTTAAAGAAGCCGTAAAAACAAGAAGCAGAGAAAGTGGGAAAAAATTAGCTCAGAAAGCTATTGATAGAGTTCAATCTATGGTGGGGAAAGGACAGTATAAAAGAAAGTGTAAGAAACAGAAAAAATTCATTTCATCCAAAGCACGTAAAGTGAGTGTACGCGATATTTTCGATTCGTAAAAATGGCATTTATTCTCAAAGATTCTCCTGAATGTGTTAAATCTGAATTGGAACTTTTCAACTTACCCGGTACTCAAACAGTTATTCAAGATGGGCAGTGGAAACAATTTCACCCTCTTTCTAACGTTTTCGATAACGCACCTGTAGAATTTCACATTTCTGGAAGTGCAGAAGATTACATAGATCTCAGTCAAACACAATTATATGTAAAAGCGAAAATAGTAAAAGTGGACAATACACCTATTACTAAAGATGATACTATAGGACCTGTGAATTTATTTCTACATTCATTATTTTCTCAAGTAGATGTATCCTTAAATGATCGCGTGGTTTCCAATTCCAGTAATACATATCCCTACCGATCTTATATTGAAACTCTCTTAAACCATGGATACGACAGCAAAACTTCCCAATTAACGGCTGAACTATTTTACAAGGATTCTGATGATGGTCTCAAGAAAAGAACTGAATTTTTTAAAGAAAGTGCAACTGTAGACATGATTGGTTGCATACATTCAGATTTATTTCATCAAGATCGTCTTTTACTCAATTTAGTGGATTTAAAAATAAAATTAATACGAAGCAAACCCGAATTTTGTTTGCAAGGATCTGTAGGATTTAAAGTTGTTTTGGATCATGTTTCTTTATTCATACGAAAAGTTCGCGTGAATCCTGGAGTTATTCTTGGTCATGCGAAAGCGCTGGAAAAAACAAGTGCAAAATATCCCATTAACCGAGTTCTGTGCAAAGTGTATTCGATTCCTAAAGGAAGCATGTCTTTTATTCAAGATAACATATTTTCAGGCCAAATGCCGAAAAAAGTTTTTGTAGGATGTGTTGATAATGAAGCTTTTCACGGCGCATTTTCAAAATCTCCCTATGAGTTTAAACATTTTAATTTAAATTTTGTTGGAGTGTATGTGGATGGACAACCGGTGCCTCACAATCCATTAGAACTCGATTTTTCTAAAGATCAATACATACGTGCCTATCAAACTCTATTCGTTGGGACAGATCGAATGGGTCAAGACAGAGGTATATTTATTTCTAGAAAAGAATATAAAGATTCAAATACATTATTTGGATTTAACCTCTCACCAGATTTATGTTCCTCAGGAGAACATTTAAGTTTGATAAAACATAGCAATTTGCGATTAGAACTAAAATTCAGCAAATCTTTAGAACAAACCGTATGTGTTATCGTTTTCGCCGAGTTTGAAAATTTAATCGAAATAAACAAATCGAGAAATATCTTGTATGATTTCGGAAATTAAAGAATGGATGGAATGCAACTGTTTACAGTCTTATCTCAAGAGAAGGCCACGTCCCCCTATTTCCAAGGTGTTTATTCTAGAGATACAATCCCTCCTCTGCAAGAAAACATGTGTGCTATTGTAAATTCTGATGACTCATCGCAGCCTGGAACCCACTGGTTAGCATTATTTGTGAATGATAAAAGAGAATTAGAATTTTATTACTCGTTTGGACAACCTCCTGCATTCTATAACATTAGTACTACTACCTATTTAGATGTATTATGGAATTCCAAAGTGTTTCAATCACCAACATCCAATGTTTGTGGACAATACTGTATTTACTTTTTATTCAAACGCAGCCAAGGCTATTCTATGCATTATATTTTAAATCAATTGTATATAAATGATTTTATTATGTATCAATTTGTAAAGAAGCGATATGGTGTAAGATTTGTGTTTAGAAAATAAAAAAATTAAAAAAAATGGAATGAAACTAAATATTTGTGTCTTTTATTTTTTTCTATTATATTCTTTTATTTTTCCCTAAAAAAATTACTATTTTTTTTCTATGATAAATTTTTTTTTCCTCAAAAAAAAAAAATTAATATAATTTTTATAATAATTTTCCCCTTAAAAAATTCATATTTTTTTCTATGATAAAATATTTTTGTTCCCTAAAAAAATTAATATTTTTTTTCTATGATAAATTTCTTTTTCTCAAAAAATTAATATAATTTTATTTAATTATCATCTATTTGAAACTTTTAAATTTTATTAAATAAGTATATTTTCACCTGCAAAAGAAAACTGTTCAAATCATAAAGAGACATTTTTTTTAAATCAAATGATTATCATTTATTTCAAAGTTTCAACCATGCATTTCTGCGAGCATACATTATTGGTTTTTTGATAATTTTTTCTTATACAATTTTTATTTA
>BMAO01032147.1:0-24821 GCA_019973975.1 Trichonephila clavata
TGGTGTGGTAAATAAAATACTGCTCTATCAGTTGGTTTCTCAGTTCGAAAAACTCTTTCAATTATCCCTTGCGACTCATATTCTTTAAAATTTCAAAATATTGTTTGAACAGAGTTGGGTCCGAATGAATCTTTTTGCTAACGATTGGCACGATTTTCTGCTACGGAAAAATTGTTATTTAACTCTTGTTTATCTCTTTTCCAGCGAAACCCAACTTCATAACGGCCACTATTGAAACGTACTGAGATTTAAAATGTTGCATGGCCTGGTCATTTGGATTAGAGCTAGATTCTTTTTAATTCCTATTGCTTCTAAATCCCAGAATTTTGTTAAATTTTTATCAACCTGATCTTGAATGAAATTGCAAAAATAATAGCTTGATTGATCGTTTGAATGGAACCTGTTACTGTACCCGAAAACAGAGTCCTGCAATATTATTGAATTGCCATGTAATTTTATTTGTTTAATTTTTAATAATTCATAAAATATTTCACCTCCCAGGGAATATCGATTTGTTTGGGAATATTAAATTCCGCATCTGCATAAGTTATATTTTGAGGCAAATTCATTTTAGTTAGATCAAATGGCTGAGTAGGAACACATCCTGTTATTTCCGGGACTAAAAGAAAGTTGAGTTTTCTTTTAATCCCCGTTAGATATCTCAGTTGAAACCCTTTTCCTCACGGAAAAACAACTCCCGCTAACACCTGCAATAGTTGCACAGAAATCTTGTTTCTTCAAACCGAGGACATTTGCGGCTTGAAAGCTACAAAGACTTTGTTGACTCCCAGAATCGAGGATGGCGGTCATTAAAACCCCACACCCCTGCTGCGCTTTGAACCTTGACCTTTGCGGTCGAAAGCAAAACTGATCTCTCCCCAACCTCATTGTAAAGACACGCAGTGGTTGGGGTATATGGTTTTAGGGATGTAGCGACACTCTCCGGTCATGAATGACCCCTGATGAACTCTGTGGAGAGGGAAAATTTCTGTTGGTTTCGCTTGCTACTTGTCGGGGTACACTTGCGTGTGTTGCAAAGAAGAGAATTGTGATTCGTATTACAAAACTTACATTTCTTGTTCAGTTTTACACAGTTCTTAATAAGGTGATGACCAAGACAATTAAAACATAAATTAAGGGATTTGACTTTGTTGTTTCTGTCTTGAACAGACATATCGTGAAATTGTTTGCACTTAAAAATGGGTGCGGTTCTAAAGAACATAACGGACAGGTTCTTTTATCACTTTTCACGACTAATGATTTGAATTTTGGAGAATATTCGTTCTTATTTTTCAGAGAATAATTTCTTTGCACGTTTTCTAAGGCTTGGCTTCTTTTAATTAGAAAATCTAAAAATTTATCCCATCTAGGCAAATCATTGGAATGTAATTCCATTTCATATTGTTTACGCGATTCATCATCTAGACGTTGAGTTTTAACAAAAATTAACATTGATTCACACAAGGTGTTAGGTTCTAATTCTAATTGTTTTAAGGCTCTAAGATGACTCTGAATAGAATCTATTAAATTTCTCAGGTGAAAAGCAGATTCAAATTTTATTTTGTTAGGATTTAAAAGTTCAGCAATATGGCTATTTACAATTAGTCGTTTATTTTCGTATCTGCCTTTTAAGGCTTCGAATAAAGATGAATAAGAATCATTTACAGTTTGCAATTGTTTTGCATGACCTTTGAGGGCAGATTGTAAATAATACAGTTTTTCAGAGTCTGATAAACAAGTGTTCTCATGAATTAATGATACGAATTGGGATTTAAATTGCAACCAATCAATATACTGTCCCGAAAATTCTGGTAAATTAATGGATGGCAGTTTCACATTGCAATTAGAAAAATTATTTTTAACAGATAATTCAGAGGTATTCACATTATAAGGTTCAAGTAAGGTGTTGAGACTCACTTCTAAATTATCTGCGTCTTCTTCCATTTTGTCCAAACTGCTTTCGAAATTTGGAAGCTCCTCATCCGAAAGAACACTGTAGCTTTCATTCCGTAAGGCGTCAATTTTTCCCTTAATCTCGGAGAGCGATGCGAGCTTGTGTTTTAGTCCAGCTTGATTCAATGGTGAATCCACATTTTCCAAACAGTTTTTAATTTGCGTAATTTGACCAAGAAGACGTGATTTACGCCTGCTCAACACGGTGAGCTCTGAGGGTTTTCTTGGAGCCATTTTAAATTTTGGTTCGGGCTCGGGTGACCACACAAATGGTAGGGTTCGATAGCTCTAATTAAGACCACAAAAGGTGTGGCAGTTCTATAATGTATTGAACTGGTTATGAGCAGACTTTGAGTTATGTATAACTTATCTACTCAAGCAAAGAGAGCGCGGACTGTATACTTTAAATAATGATGGTTTATTGAGCGACGTTTGGTACGTCCGCTCCTTGGGTTGGTTACATGCGTACTGACAAAAATGTAAACAAAGAGGACTACTAGCGCCCTCTGCACATGTGGGTTGTAACACCATGGAAACTCGGGAAAATTTGAAATATTTTATGGAAAATGTGGTACGATTTTGTTGAAAATTTGGTAAAATTTGAGAAAATTTTGTTATATAAACTAGCGAAATTTAAAAAAATTTGTAGGAAAATTCGGGAAAACTATGGGAAAATTTAAATATGATTCGGCTTATCTAGGGCACAAATGCGACCCAATGCCGAAAACCCGAGGTCAATTGGTTGCTTATTGGCTGAGAAAAAGGTACGACACAATATGGAACGAAGACGAAGACGAAATTTGCGTCCTAATAGCGCTTTTGTTCCACTACGTGAAAAACGCGCTAAAAATATTTCAAAGCGAAGACAATCAATCATACAGGCTATGAAAGCCTTAAACGGATCTTTGCTTTTAGTTCTTATGAGGAAATGAGGTATACTTTTATAGAATGGCTACATTCTCGTTCCTCATGTAAGCTATCATTTCAACATTTTGTAATTACGATAGAACTGGTTCTGTCCGTCCTAGGGGAGAAGGAAGAAAGAAAAAAAAAAGAGTTAAGCGAAAGAAAATTTGGCAACAGAAGTTAACTATGTGAGAAAAAAAAAAGGATAATATATTTCTTAATTATGGTTTCGAAGTAACGGAGCTTCTTTCTTTTTTTCGCAATTCTCTCGATGCGTTATCTCTATATACTTGTATTAAGCAACTATTAGCAAAGATAAAATCATTATTCACGAATATTTCCTTTAATCTATATTTTATGATTGATGAGAATTCTAGGTTTTATATTCGAATAAAAAAGAATTTATAAACACATAAAATGAATAGAAGTTGGAAATAAATATCATATTAAGTTTCCCACGCAGAAAAGCTATTTTTAAGAAGTGCTATTGAATTTAAATTTTGAACTGAAATGTGATCTATTCCATTTCATAAGAATTGTTGAATAAAAGTGAGAAAAAAAATCATTTGATGAAGCAATTATTGAACTCTTCTAGAGTTATCATTTTTAACATAATTTTAAAAGTTTGGAGTACATTTTATGAATGCATAAAAAACGATTGAATATGTGGCGACTGGTTCTGTAGCATTTCAACGATATATTTTATATTGTATCTGGCAACCCTGTTTTTCTTCAGTTTCGAGCAGGGAGTCCGAGGCTGTGAGCTTCAAGTAAATTCCGTCGCTATCGAAGGTAAAAAATATGTGTATTTCGTATTATCCACTTGTGCTAACTTTAACACAAATACACTACAATTTTTAATGTAAGTTAGTACAATAAATATATCACATCAATTTGCGTCTGAAACTTTCAACTTATGAATTTTTTTGTCGCGTGGTCGCTTTAATGTTGTTGCCAGAGTGATGAAATAGAAGTGATTAAAACTAACCAGAGGCGTAGCTACCACCGTATCAGCCTTATCAATGACACTGAGGCCTCTAAGCTACAGGATCCCTAACATTTGTAGGCAAAAAATTGTAAAATGATAATGGGCCCCAAAACAGGGTTTCCAAGGAATTTTGATACAGGGCCCACTAAGGACTAACTAAGCCAGTGAAACTAACGTTAATTTAAATTGTTGTATATATTTCTTCAGAAAAGGCTTGCTAAAGACGTTTGATACAAAATTATATATATAAGGGCGTGACGGACCTATACGCGTCCTTCAACTAATCCTCTTGGGAATTCTTTGGGGCTAGCAAAATTCCTCGATCTTCTCCTACGAAGAAGGCGTGATATGCAAATTAAGTTTATTATATATATAGTTCTAGTTCGCGAGTTGAAAGAGTTAGTGAGTTAGAAGTGAAGAAGAATAGATATTAGAAAGTTAGAAGGCTAATAATTAAAAGTGACAAGAGAAATATATACAAGGTGAAGATTACCGAAAAGGTTAGAAAGGCCTTGTAAAAGATGAAAGAAAGGGAGTAGTTATTGATAAATTAAATTGATTAGAAGAGAGACTGCCTAAGTTCAGGTATTGTCACCTTCCTATTACGTTGATATTTAAAGTATTAAGGTGGCTAAGTGGACATTAGTTACATATCTACGGTGTAAAGTAATATTAAGGATGAACTATTGTTATAAAGTAGTTTATTTAATGTATTCTCCCAAAACTCGACTCTCGTTCCCTCTCTCTGTTGACTGACTGGATCATCCTATTTATAGTGTTGCATTGAATTGTGATTGAGTCGATTAAAGTGCTAAAAATAACTGGAAATTATCATGTTAAATAATCCTTTACTTCCTTCCTCACCTTTAGCTGGGTCACAGGGTAGACGGGAAGTAGGTTTATTACAAGGGGCACATTCTTATTTTAAACTAATTTAAATTGTTTTATAATTCAGTGAGAGAGAGAGAGAGAGAGAAAGAGAGAGAAACTGTATGATAGAACAGAATGGATTTGAATTAAAATAGTTCTTTTTTCCTTTGCCAACGAAAATGTAAAAACTCTGAACTTCAGAATTATAACAAAAGTGCTCATGCACAATTCCCTCTAAGCCTACTTTATTCGTTGTTTGATATGAGAACTTCGCCTTGCGGATTAACCTTGATGCATACAAATTATTAATCCTATTTAAGAAAAAGCAAAGTGAGTTAAGGGGGTCTGACACATAAATTTTCGAAAAATTACCGATTTTTACTTTTTAAAATTTTTTATAAGTTCAAATATTTCTGTTTAAAATGATATATGATATGAGAAATTTTTTTAAAAAATGAAGCTACTCCTTGAAGCGAATCAAATGAGCCCTGCTAGGAGCACTTGTGTTTCCCCTTGTATAAGTTTCTGATGAGCACGAATCCATATGATTGTCAAGTGGAAAAATTAGAGTGTATAGGGCTTATCCGAAAGTTTATGGGTACACGTCTTTTGGATCTAAAAAGCAAAACAGAGAAAAAAAAGTTAAGTGATGGAAAAAGCCTAAGAGGTCGTAACCGATTCACCGACTTTTTAATATAAAAAATCCAAAGGTTTTATGACGTTGCTATTAGAAATAATATCAATGATCTATATAGCATGAAAACTGCTGTTTGGGCTGTTTATTTTTATCTTCAGTCACCCAACGAGAGCCCTCAACATGGACTGTGTCCTCCGATTATAAATGCCTAATGCAAGTTTCAAAAGACAGAAGCTGAATGTAACGCGCGAAAGGCACTATGATCATAAACACAAACACCACAATTTGGGAACTAAGCCAATTTTTAGAGATCTAGATGATCCTATGTTATTAAAAAATGTTTAGATGGAAAAACCCGGAACCCAAATGAGTCAGTTAATAACACCAAAGGGTCACAGTCAGTGATTCCAAGATATACATTTATGGAATTAAAAACTCTAAAATTAGGGGGAAATATGTCTATTATACAGTTCAGTATGAGCCATGTAGCAGAATTAATGATCTTAAAACATTATGATATTGAACCAAGTTATAAATATATGCCATGCTTCAAAAAACTAGATACACGTATGATTCGTGTAGTCGAACGAAAGCATCTTGAGATCCCCAAAAACGGTAAAATTGTTAAAAATAATTAAAAAAATAAAATTAGAAGAGTCTTTTGTATGAGCAGGGAAAAACAAATGCTTAATATGCTTTTGAAAAGTACTAAAAAAGTAAATGCTCAAAAAATTACAAATTTTTACTTTAAAGCCTATTTCCTCAAAATGTAATATTTTTCACTTTATGTACCTTTTTCTAAAAAACTACTAATCATATATTATCCTCAAACTTTCAGTGAGCAGACTTTTAACACGTTTACATATTTTAATGGAGGGAATTAGATATATATAGCAAACTTTATAAGATATGACTTTTTTAAACTAAATTTTAGGGGAAAAAATTGGACAATTTTTAAAAAAATTCTTAATTAATTTAATTTTTAACAAAAAGACACAATCTTTCCTTAAAGTGTTACTGATAGTACAAATGATCTACTGTAAAAATTTTATTCATGAGAATTAAGTAGTTTCTATGAAAAGGGTACATAAACTTGCGAAATTTAACATGGGCTCCTATTGACGTGCCAGACCCCTTTAAACACAATAAAAGTCAAAGGAGGATAGGAGAAAGTGTAGACAACGGATTGAAGTCTGCGTTATAGAAATCAATGACGTAACGCCCACCACCGTATTGTGGGAAAGGAGGCAGGATTCTAGAACGCCCAAAACCTGATGTTATGGTTTTGCAATACTTTGTAAGATCCGGCTTGTGGCCCCAAACCTGACTTTCCAGGAGGTTTCTAATATTCTCCGTATCGTCACTGATAGAAATATTACTAAAATCAGAGGAACTTTATAAGAATTCAAAGTGCTGGATCCTGGCCTCACTGTTTGGGGGAGTACTGTTTAAAAATTGTAATATAAGTAAAACTTATTACAATCCTTAACTGACAAGGCCAGGAAAATTGACATTGTTTAACATATCTGATTCTTTTCTTTTTGTTCTGACTATTCTCAAAGAATTGAATAAACGTGTTATAAATAAAAATGTTTTTAATGAATTTTATCCGTGACAAAAATAAAAACCCAACTTGAGACAAAAAGAATCATTAATAATTGGCAGTGATTAATGAATAAGATTGGAAAGGGCTGGACAAGCTGGAACGTAAAAACTCACTTCATTGAAACTCGCACTTAAAATCAAACACCTAATCAAATCTCCGACTGCTGCTAAGATGATTTAATAATACAATAAAGTCTCGAAAACTTGGTACTCGATAGCCGGCTTTCCGGATAACTCGGCCACACCCTTGCAGGTCGAGAAAACTCAGTGCAGGAAAAAAGCTAGAAAATGCTGAAATCGTTCAAGTTGAGGGGACATCGTATAAACTCCTGAAATATCACATTGTGGGTGACTAAACGGTGTCGAAAACGCGCTTCAGTATTTTGAACTACAAGGTACGACTGTAATAGACTTACTATTCCTTCATCGTATTCGGGATGAGGCAGCAAAACACTGAGTGTAGTATGGAAGATAACAGGATGTATACGCATTTCTTTAAGAAATAGTAGCCAGTTTTTTTGCAAAGTCGTCTACTTAATTTTCATTATTGTCTTCATAAAATATTTTTCTGTGTGTATCTGATTAGGTAAATTACTCTGTATGCTATATATTCGTTAATTTTCATTTAGTATATATATATATATATATATATATATATATATATATATATAAATGCTCTATACCTTCATAAAGTGCATTCTTTTTCTTTGCTTAAGGGTATTTGAGCAGTTTATTTTCTGTTGTATTTTCTAGCAAACAATCCATGCAAGTGCAGTACAATATTTTCAGTCCACATTAGGCCAAGTCTTCGGGACTCTACTGTTCCATTTTAACAAAAGAAATGTAATTCAAAATATTTATCTCTCCACTTTGCTTACAAGAATTCCATATTATTCTGACACTAAAATTCTGTTAATTTCTATCTACTTTTAAATGCTAGCATAAATGATTTCAAGGCACTTGAATGAATGTTGGACTTGGTAGAAGTAGAATAGGTAGAATAGGAATGAAATAATTAGCAAATTTTTTTAAAATACTTATTATAAAATAACTTTATTAATTTGACAATTAATTATATCATCATTTAATTTTTTTAATCACAGTCACATTTTAAAACACGAAACATATTTTGTTCACATTGTAACTGGTGTATAATTTTCATTTTTATGCAAGCAGATCGTAAATTTTTAGTCATTATAATAATTTAAGGATTTTTCAAAGAGAGAGAGCATATGAGATTTTTTTTTTACAATATGAAGGAGTACAGAAAATGTTTCAGAAAAAATCCGTACTTTATGGGAATTTGAATTAATTAGAATGGGAAATTACATTTTTGAAGGTTACGATTTAAAACTTAATATTTTTTTATCGCGAGGGATTTGAAAGCATCATAAAATGAGTGCTCATTTCGATATCTATTTCTCAACTAGTTTTTCAGTTTCCATTTTATCGTAAGTTTTTGATGAGTTTGATGCTTGAACATTCTACTTAGCAGAGCATTACGAACCTCATAACCGTACTTTTCCTCATTAAAAATTGTTTTCTAAGAGAATTATTCCTAGTTTTATGCTAATTTTTTCTAATACTAAGCATATCTGTTTATTTTATTACCTTATAAAAATTATGTACTATTGTAAAGAATGGAATACATTTATTTAAATTGAGAAAAAAGAAATTAACAAAGTAATTTGATTATTGTATATGAAAATGAGCTCGCAGTTGATTCTATCTTTATTCCTCAAAACTTTCTTGCAAGTTCTTTAAATCGATTACTATATTTACAAAATATGGACATTAGCAAAAGTTTACCAGGGAATTTTTCTATGCTTTTTGAAAGTTATTTATGCAAAAAATTCCAGGAAAAAGGGGTTTCTTGGAATGCTACAAAACCGCAGTTATTAACCATTTACTCTTATTTTATTGAAAAAAATCCAAGTAAAATGGGTGGATTCGAAGAAAAAGAGTGGCTTCTTAAAATTTTAAATCTGTATTATCTATTTAGCTTCTTACATACTATATATATTCAGATCCAACCGAAATGGCAAATCTTTATTTCTTTGAAATAGCAGAAAGTAATTATGTCTTTATTTCAAAATTCTATGGTATTTCTTCAAAATTTAAAACACTATACAAATATTTTGAATATATTAAAGATAAAATGAAATAATGTCTCATTGTAGCTTTCTTAAAAAAGTTAACAATAAAAATAATATTTAGTTTAATAAAATCTCTTTTCAAAGTCTTCTCTCTCTGAATAACATGAAATAATTTTTACTTTTTATTACATATGCTGAACATATTTAATATATGTATTTCAAGGAACTTTTAAAATACTTTTATATTGTTTAACATGCAAGTTTCCTCAGATTGAATTCATAATCTTAATTTTCTGAAAACGTTTTTGTGTGATAAGTACTGTAATTTAGACAGATCTTTATTTGCTTCCATTATACAAAGCATTACTTTATCTGTTTATAAATTTATACTGCAAAGCTTAAATTTTTAAATTTTGGCGGAATATTTTTTAACTGAAGATACATACTGAACATTATTAAATTTTAGGGTGTGCGAAGACTTCGTATGAAAAAATACATTTTTAAATCCTAAGCTTATATAATTCACACATTTGACAAAGCTGTATATTAATACAATTCACCAAAATAATGGGAATTGTAAAACAAACATATACAAGAGTAAATAACTGAATCGCAGCTTTGTACTTTCTGTTCGAAAAAGTTTAAGGTTTTTTTCCTCCTCCAGAAGAATAGATATTTTTACATTGATGTTAATTTTCCTTCGGATACGTTAAACGTTTTTTCTGGTATTAATGCAAAGTTTCGAAATCAGAATTAAAAAATTTTGAAATTTTAAGAGCCTAATATGCTAATATACTCTAATATGCTCAGTGATTTCCCAATAAATTAAGAAATTTACGCCACTAGTAAAAAGTTCATTATGATGTAAGGCTTCGATAATTTTCAAAACATTTAAAAAAATTTAAACACATGTAAAATATGCTTCTTTAGTGAAAATTGGTGTATAATAATTTTAGTTTCTTATATAATTTAATTAAATACAATTACAAATTATTACAAGTTTTAGATTTTTTATGAATATTTGAATGTTTTTTGAAATACCATTGTGGAAGCATACATATTCAACTTATTAGATACCACTCTCTCCATTTGAAGATTTTGGAATTTTTCACGGACATCACTCGAGATATATATTATATCTCGAGTGATGTAGATAATATGAAAATAAATAATTTTTCAAAAGTATCAAATTATCCCCCACTCCATAATTTGAATATAATTATACAATTATACAAATTTTTGTGTGCATATACATACCTTATCCCGTAAATTTTTTTTAAAAAAGCAGTGAATGGGTTAAGCAACAATATAATAACAGATTTATGTTTATTTCAATATTTAAAGTTTAAAAAAAAAAGGAAATAAAAAAAATTCAGAATTATATATGACAGAAAGTTCACAGAAAGAGCGCTTAAAAACCATCCAAAGTTTTTACAGAATAATAACAGAAAATCCAAAAATATGGATTTTTTTTTGTTCGTTTGTGAGTTGAAACAAATATTTTAATATAAAAGCAAAAAAACATTGCAGAAATAAAAATATTATAGAATCGTGAAATATATTCTAAAAGTATTAGCGTAATGAGATTGTGTATTATTTAGTATAAACTACATTGGTTAAACTATTTACATTATTTTACATTAAATTTCGTCTAGATATTTGGTGTCGGTCATTTTTAAAAAAATGATGAGTACAAATAAAATACATCTAACTTTATTTTATGCTTTATTATTGTTAATGTTTTGAGTTATGTACACTGGGGAGAGGGACCAAATCCCTTTGATTGATCTGGGTCTTTTAAAGTTTTATTCCGACTCTGAATATAGGTGATTATAATCCTAATTGATTTTTGTCTGAAGTGTTCGACTCATACGCACGTAAATTACAGCGAAATGAATAAGAGAAAAGATATTCAAAGCATAGTGAGCGAGAAAACTCCACTTTTAGTAATGTTTTTCTGTTGTATTTCATTAAAAATTAGTCATAACTTCTATTAATTTCATAGAAATATCCAGGGGGGGGGAATCTCGTGTTTTTCATATACATTTGCCTTTTTTATGCTAAAATATCGAACCACTTTTATCTGCGTTAACATGCATGCGAAATTCTCACGAAGTGCGCATGAGAAAAACAAAAACTCTCATGACCAGTTCGGTACAGACAGCTGAATAAATACACGTGAAAATGGATCAGATGAAACAATATGCCTTCCAGATTTTATTACGGTTGTTTTTTATGGTTCTATTTTTTGTACAGATATCAATGAAATACGTATGTTTTATTTAGTAATAATCGTGTGCGCAGCATAATAGAAATTTCTATGAATCATTACAGAGAAAACATGTTGTGATCTTCCGTTATATATACTTTTGGTGAATGAAATTTACTGTAGAAATGACACATTCTAATACTCTGGATTTGTTTTAGTGTTGTTTCATATTTATGTGTAATTTTCTAATGCAATATACAGATTGTTGGCGACGAAGTTCATAACCTTGAATCACGATCAAATGACCTTGGCGATACCTGAGTTGCAGTCTCCTCGTCAAATTTCTATTAGGTTGGGGTGTGTATAAGGTAGCGATACTCAACCTGGCGGCCCACGGACCGCATATGACCCACACCACGTTTTTGAATGACCCGGTCATGTCTCTTTACACAAAGAAATGTAATTTTTTTTTCAGATAACATCTTTTCCCTTTTAGTATTTTTAATTTTCCAATACTTATCACTTTTATCAACCATTAAAATCTAAAATGTCCTTTCGTTCTGAAAATAATTATTTGTTTCACTAAGATCAAAGTGAGTGATTTTGGGGTTTATTGGCGCAAGAGCCGATTTCGGCTATACTGCGCCAAACATTTGTTTTAATATCTGTGGTCTAGACGGGAAGAAAAAGAAAGAAAGAATGAATTGAATGACAAGAAAGAGGGTCAAAATAGAGAAGGATCACTAGGGTACCCCGGGTTCGTGAAGCCCATGTTTACCAAAGACAGTAAGCCCCGTGGGAAAAGGAAAATATCACTAGGGCACCTCGGGATTGTGACACCCGTACTCACCTAAAGAAGGTGAGCCCCCTGAGGGGACTAAGATCAAAGAAATTATTTAAATATATTTGAAACAAAATTGCACAAGCAAGTCTGAACTAATTTTAAGCAAATAATACTGATTTCAGTTAGGAATTCAGTAAAAACTGTTTGGTACTATCCTGCACTTGATAAGTATATGTTTGAAATATAAAAATAAATGTGAGGTTTTGTCACAAAAGAAAAAATTATCAAAGTACATGGCAGCTTTGTTTTTATGGCAGTAGAATGTAGACAAAAGGCTTGGGGTCACAGATGAAAGGAAATCGAAACTACCTTATAACTCGATAAAAAAAGCATGAACCCAATTTTTTTTCTGAATGTTTGATAGGGAGTTTTTAATATAGCGTTAAAATTCAAGAATCAGAAAGTTTTAATATTATGATTAATTTTCCATATTTTGATTGTTTTTTATCTTATAGCAGCCCCTCTTTCCTATTAATCCTCTTGTTGCGGCCCACGTGAAATAGTTGTCATATGTTTATGGCCCGGCGGAAAAAGAAGGTTGAGTATCCCCTGGTATAAGGTGTCGAATTTCGAATGTATAAGTGAATATGTAAAACTGTATATATCTTTTTTAAAAAGCAGTTTATTTATTCAAAAGATGCTCCATTTGCTTCAATTGACTTTTTCCAACGAGATTTTAATGCATAGATGCTTCTAGTAAAGAAATTCTGATCTTTAGAATCAATTAACTCTGAATTGAAATTTTTCAGAGGGTATTCATTTTCATTCAGTAAAAAGTATTCTAAATCAGCGTTTCTTTTAAACTAGAAGTCGCGAGCCCAATTGGAAACGCGTGACTTACACCTGGGGTCGCCGAAAATTTAAGGATTTTTATTGTATTTTTTTGCATAAAATAACTTGTTCACCTTTATTAATAATAATACTTTAATTATTTACTTAGATTCGTATTGGAAAAAGCCAATGGACAATTTAATTGCTTATAAACAAACTTTTATTGTACAAATTTAGAATATTTTGGTAGGAAGAACGTTTAGGAAGAAAGAATATTTAAGAATATTATAGGAAGTACTTCGTGTGTTTGGCGGTATCGACTGCAATTTGAAGAATAAATAACATACCGCTTAAAATCCGGCGTGTATAACGCACACTTTTAAGGTATCCGACTGGTAGCGACAACTTTTTTTTTTCAAAAAAGGAGATATGGGGATTTTTTTGTGTGTTATTTTTAGATTTGTTTAGTGCATTTTAAGAAAAATGCGCTAAATTAAGAAAAGAAAAAGAAATTATTATTACTAAAATGGGAAAAAAATAGGTAAAAATTGACAAAAAATAGCATAAACGCGGCCCATTCTGCACCAAAGATTTATAAACAAATTTTCAATTTTTTCAATCTAATGTGTTGCTATATTATTCAATTTTGAAATGACTTTCAGGATAAAAGATATTTTCTTTTTTACAAAAACTAGAGCACTTTATCTCGGTTACTATATGAAAATGCTTAAAAAGACAATGATTATATTCACATAAGGGACTGTAAATTTTGTAATAAAACAGGGATTGATACATCTGAAGGTTAAAACAATTCTACTATTATACAGAATTTACAGAAAAAATTTCAGTTAATTATGCTCAAAACTTTTTTAGTAATCGCTGACTCCGTTTGATTATTTTCAAAAAATCACATTTCGCGTAAAACGCGTTTTAAAGTATGACATCTTGCTTAAAGTAATGGCATTTGCTTTTACTAAAACACTTGTAGTTTTTGTTGTAGTGTACGGAAAATGATAAACTTGGTATTTTTATAAAGCTAAGAAGATGGCCCATAAAATAAAATCATAAGAAAATTTTTTGTCAATTTTTGGCAAAATTCACTATTTTAGGGTAGTCAAATACCTTAACACAAAAAAAAAGATATTGAAATTTACGGGTGAGCGTTATACATAGGCATCAAAATGATAGCTTCAAAAATAAAATAAGAGATGAGCATAAGAAAATTTAAACTTCTAAATAGATCGGAATACTATATATTTGAAAGAAGTGACTTACCTTTTGAAATTAAAAAGGATTCTGATTCTAATAGTATTCTATTTTTTTAAAATTCTGGGATAATAACTCGAATAGATGACTTAAAAATAAGGGCATTGTACACGCCCACTTCTGATTCCTTTGTAAAAAAGGGGGTGCGCGTTACACGGCTAATATACCTAAAAAGTAAAAAATGCAGCTTGAAATTATGGGTGCTTTACTTTACGGTCAAAAAAATTATCAAGCACATTCTTCCCATTGATATTAAAATCTTACACATACCGTTGTTAATAAAAGGCGATGGCCTGTGAAGTGACTCAAAATGACTACACTTAAAAAAACAGATTATTTTTTATGTCTAATTTACTGTGTGATTAATACGTTTTTTATTTTGTTAGTTAAAATGTTTATATCGTTCTATTCAAAGTAAAAACTTATTGCGCATGTTTGTTACTGCAAAATAATATACTACCAATAAAACAAATGTATGCGCGTGTTAACTTGCGCAATGGTTATGGGGTGGCACAGAATTTTTGTAGAAAAAAAGGGATCACCACATCCCGAAAAGTTTAAAAACCCCTGTTCCAAATAATTTTTAAAAAAATTTTAAAAAGTGAAAGTAGGTTGGTGGAACATCTGGCAAATAAGCTAATTGCCGTAAAATTTCATTTTTTAATTCATTTAATTTCCAGTTGTTTTGTACGACGTACGCGGCAGAGCATTGTCGCAGAAAAATGATATGCATGTCGTTTAAGTAGTGACAGGCGTATACTTTTCAATTTTTATGCATATCATTAATGTACTGGTAGTACTTTTCGGCAGTAATAATGAGAGCTTACGCTCAACCATTCCAGCTTAATTTGTTCGTTCAGTTTGTGCGGTTATACTTACTTATTTGGTTTTTTTTTCACTTTACCAATTTCAGAAAGGTGTCGCCATATTCAACTTCCATTCTGGTAACAAGTTCCAGATAGTAGTCTGGTAGATAAAGTTGGATTCCTTTCCTCCAATACTTTCTGAGCATTCATTCACAGTTTTGGGAATTCCACGGGGTTCATTCTGTAGGGAAAAATCACCCATACCGAAATTTTTCAAACCAATGCGGGACTTATCGACTGTTAACAGTTTTCTCTGAAATGCCTGGTTTTTGTTGCGTACAGCTTTTGCAGCATTTTTACCATGCTTATACTCCTGTAAAAAATTACTCGAATATCGGTTGAATTCGTATCCTTCTGAAATTCAAAGCAAATAACAAAATGGAACATTTTTTAGAAAAGCCTCTTGTTGAAATGTGAACCTGGCAATGAACAAACGAGGTGATGTCAAAGACAGAAGCATAACTAAAATAGGGAAACAAATGTTCATACGTTAAGAAAATACAACATTTAATGTGCACCAGCCTAATACAAAAATAACGTCAGTATTTTGAAATTTTAGAACTATTTCACATGGTTTATATGTATATATATATATATCGTATTTAAGGTCTATTTCTGTTGGTTACTTGTATGTAGATTTGTCGATGGCTATTTATGATGGTTGATGTTCTATATTAATGGGATTGATGAGGGAGTCGAGGCAGGAAATCTTGTTTATTAAACATGAGGAGACACATAAACATTCACATCTTAAGGTATCCGACTGGTTGCGATAACTTTTTTTTTTTAAAAAAAAGGAGATATGGGGATTTTTTTTGTTATTTTTAGATTTGTTTAGTGCATTTTAAGAAAAATGTGCTAAAATTAAGAAGAGAAAAAGAGATTATTATTACTAAAATGGGGAAAAATAGGTAAAAATTGACAAGAAATAGCATAAACGCTGCACCAAAGGTTTATGAACAAATTTTCAATTTTTTCAATCTAATATATTGCTATATTATTCAATTTTGAAATGACCTTCAGGATAAGAGATATTTTCTTTTTTACAAAAACTGGAGTACTTTATCTCAGTTACTATATGAAAATGCTTAAAAAAAACAGTGATTATATTCACATAAGAGACTATAAATTTTGTAATAAAACAGTGATTGATAAATCTGAAGGTTAAAACAATTCCATTATTATACAGAACTTACAGAAAAAAATTCAGTTAATTATGTTCATAACTTTTTTAGCAATCGCTGACCCCGTTTGATTATTTGCAAAAAATCATATTTCGAGTAAAACGCGTTTTAAAGTGTTACATCTTGCTTAAAGTAATGTCATGTGCTTTGACTAAAACACTTGTAGTTTTTGTTCTAGTAAACAGAAAATGATAAATTTGGTATTTTTATAAAGCTAATAAGATGGCCCATAAAATAAAATCATAAAAAATTTGGCAATTTTTGGCAAAATTCACAGCTTTAGGGTAGTCGGATACCTTAAACAATAAACAGGGGATAGACGACACTACACATATAGCAACAAGCAGAGCAGCAACATTTCACAGGACGAACACAAAAACAAAGAGCAGAAGGGCGGGATTTCTAGGAACCTCTGTATTTATAGTAAGCAGGAAATCACATGATCTGGCGGTTGGATGCATGCAGTTCAAAGGATTCCCGTTAGGCGAGTAACTAGTTTATTATTTAAACGTGAGTCGAGTGAAGGGATGGACCATAGATAAGTAAAGAGCTATTAAAGATTAAAAAATAGGATCACACACACACACACACACACACACACACACACCACACACACACACACACACACACACACCACACACACACACACACACACACCACACACACACACACACACACACACACACACACACACACACACCACACACACACACACACACACACACACACACACACACACACACTCTCTCTTTCGAATATTTTTACCTATTAGAAAACATTCTCGCTTTTGTGAATAATACTTATGTAGGCTTTATAAATACATCCTGTTTACATAAAAATTGATGCAGTTTGAGTAAACAGCATACTACTAGTTTGAAATTTAAGACGTTTTAAACATTAAATATTCCTTAAAATTCTAGTTGGATTCTTTCTTGAACAAGCAATCTGTACCCCCTTACTACTTGACTTTTAAATCTAGCACTTCTAAGTTTGTTTGCTTTGAAAAAATTCTGTAGCTGGGTGAATAATGTTTTTGTTTTGCTTTAAACGGATGTATTTTAGAAAAACAGCACTTTGCATGAAAGTCAAATGAAAGCGGAAAAAGAAAACCCATTTCTCTTGTTTTTGTTGATGTGCAAACATAAATGTTTTTCTCAAGTGTCTGAAAATAACTTTCATTTTTTCCACTGTTAAGTAGCGAAAGAGTTATTCCATTTACTGAATGCTAACAGTCACTACGCAAATTTTCACCGTTGTGGAAGAGCTATATATATATATATTTAAAAAAATTTATACTCCCTCAATCCCTTTAAATGAACATTGAAAAAAAACATTGACTTTCATAAATATTATTAAGTGCCTTAACACATTATTAGCATTTCCATTAGGAACTAACTTGTCCTATTTTCCGATATTTGAATTTATTTCCATTTTTCATAATAATATTGCTAAATGTTTTTCACAATAGCCTTTTAAAAAAAAAAAAATCAGACTAGTGTTTAAACTAGACAAGATAAAAGCGTAACCAGTTAAGAATTACGTTTTATTATTCCAAGTATTAAAAATATATACATAGCAAATAAATTAAAATCTTATTTTTGGCTCAGTAAGTAAACATGATTACTCCTGTGTTTCGTATAAGAAGGATTAAAATTTCCGAATAGAGATTATTTTTTAGATAACTTTGAATAAAAGAGGTTAGGTTCACAATATTAGACTAATAACTTATTATTTATTGAAACAAATAAATTCTAATTTCAAGATTTCTTACAAAAAATTGTAGATTTTTCTCCGTAATATATTTAAAAAAAAATATTGCATTTCAGTTTGCAGTATCTGATATGATTCTGTTTGGTAGAAAACTTGAGTTTCAATGGCGATGGCGTAAAACTTAAGGAAAATGACATCTTAAGACTTATTGAGAGCTTGGGTCCCTATGCAAAAGTATGCCTCACTTTCGATCCTTTTAAATATACAGTATAACAAGTAATATAAAAAAAAATTTTTAAGCCAATTCCTACTTAGGCCAACAAATTTTTATTTTATTTTAGTCCCCTTTCCTTAAATAATTACAACTAATATAAATATGTATATACATATGACAGAATCACAATATTAAGTGGCAAAACACATTTTAAATTAAACGTTTCAACCACGTTAAATTTGTAATTACATTTTTTAATAAAAGTTGAATTTCATAGATATGAATGAATCAAAAACCAGTATAAAAGAAATGCTGACGTCAACTAGCATATGACTATTAAGGTTAAGTTAAATCTTCATCATAAATTTGACAAAAGCTGTTTTATCCAATGGTGCTGCCATCTAGAGGAATAATATCAACTGAAATATATGTCTTGAATTATAATTAATTATTTAAATTTAACTAGTGAATTAATATTTGAAAAAAAAACCGTATTAACATCAAGTGTCATCCACTACAAGTTTAAAAAAATGTTTTGAACCTAAGTGAATTGAACAAAAAGTATTTTATAAACGATTGAAAAAATTTGAACAAGATATATAAATATTTATAATTCAAAAATATACACAAATTAGTTATAAACCTAAGATAACTAGTCTGATAGTAAAAGTATATATATATAAAAATAGGGAGAGTGTGAACTAATTGTAGGAATTGAAAAAAAGAACACCTTGTTAAATATTCGAAAAAAAGGTAATCCGTAGAAAGCATTTGCGTGACTCAAAATCTCTCAAATCGCCAAGTGCCGAACCGAATCGCCAAGTGCCACCTTTTAACTAAATGAGTAATGATGGTGCATGTTAATAGGTCTAGGACATGATATAGTAATGTAGTTTCACTGCTGTTGCTGTTTTCTCTTGGTTCGTCGGAGAATATGTCTGAGAATAACATTTGAGGATTCGGATCATGATATGATTGAGGCCGAGTCGAGAACTGGACGAGCCCCCTCCCTTCCTCCTGAGCTCGAGGCCCTGGGTTTGGGTCTAATTGGCCCATGCCTTAAAGCGTCCCTGCTTAAGGACAGTGTTCCTACTCCAGAGAAGAGTACACCGCCTCATCAGAATTATTAAAAAGAAAAAGTAAACATTTTAATATTTTAAAAGAAATTTCTTTAAATTAAGCAGTTAAAAATTTAATTTTTTTCTCGTATGATGGGGGCTTCAAATTGAACCTTTGAAATGAGTAAGAAGACAAAACCGACAAGCTAGAAAATAAAATTTTATAATTAAAATTGAATGACTCATTATACAGAGAAGCAATCTTTTACTTCAGGGGTTGAGTGTTGGAACAATAAACTAGTCTCTTTATTGAGCAGTTCAGAAAACAAGGTTTGTTTAAATTAAATAGGAATTTAAAAACAGCTTATTGAGTATATAAAATTAATTCAGGGAACTATCCCTCATACGCCTTAAAATTTTAAAAGTAAAATTCAAAAATACCTTGAGACAGGCAGATACGTCCCCCACACGATTGGCGTGGTTGCATAGAATAATCAGAGAGAAATATTGCCAAAATCAATAATAATTATTTTCAGCCAATTAATAAAGCTTTGCAGATCTAGTAAGAGTTACGTTATGATGAATTATAAGAAAAAGAATACCGAGAAAGAGTTAAGTTCATTCAAAACACTAATTGTGATAAAATAAATATGTAGCTGGTTGTAAGAACAATTTTAGGTCCTTACGTATTGTTGCCGATATAAATTAATGGACTGTAAATTTAACAACAAAATTTTAATGAGCGAAAACGGATCCCAACCATATGGGATCACTACACTTTTCGAACTGAACGCAAGGTTACTACAGTTGGCTCGGAGCGAAATCTATACAAGGGATTCTCGCCAACTGGCGCCAACATCCTGCCTCGCCTTGCAATGACGAAGGCATTCAACAAGGTTTACATTATACAATTATTACAATAAAGTTACAATAATATAATTACAATTCATGACAATAACAATTACACAATTCAATAAAGATACAATAATAATTATAAATACAATTCTGATGACAAAACCAATTGACATATGGTAAATTGGCAATTTTAGTGACTGGTCTTTTATAAACTCCCTGGTTATCCTTTAAAGTCACTATGACAAAAAAATCCTTAGCAGGGTGCAATTTTAAAATGCGTGCCAAATGCCATTTTAAAGTGTCTGAATTTTCTGAGGGTTTAACTAACACTAAATCCCCTTCTTTGAAACCTACATTGCCCTTACACCATTTGGGTCTATGTTGCAGTCTATTTAAATATTCTGAAGACCATTTGCGCCAAAAATGTTGGTTCATCTTTTGTACCAACTGCCATCGGCTTAATCTATTCATGGGGATCTCAGTGTAATCAGGATCAGGTATTGCAACCAATGATGAAACCAATCAGAAAATGTGCAGGAGTTAAGATTTCGGTATCATTCGGATCATTAGACAGAGGACAAATTGGTCGAGAATTAAGAACAGCTTCAATTTGAACTATAAGGGTTAGAAATTCTTCATGACTTAAAATTGAATTGCCAATTACTCTTTTTAAATGGTATTTTAAAGATTTTAACCCCCGCCTCCCACAGACCACCAAAATGTGGTACGGAAGGGGGATTGAAGTTCCATTTGATTTGTTCTTTAGACAAAAAATCCATTATTTCTTCCATTTTACCCTTAAATAATGCTTTAAGTATTTTTCTTAATTCATTATTTGCATCTACAAAGTTCCGACCATTATCACTGTGGATCTCAATGGGTCGCCCTCTTCTGGCCACAAACCGTTTTAAAGCCGCAAGAAAGGCTTCCGTTGTTAAGTCGCTAACTATTTCTATATGGATAGCCTTAACTGTAAAACAAATAAAAACACAAACGTAAACTTTCCTAATATGCTTGCATTTTCCAGAAAAGGTTTTCAACTGGAAGGGTCCACAATAATCTATACCTACCTGACTGAAAACTCAGCAAGTGGTGACTCTCGCAGCTGGCAAATCAGAGATTAATTGCTGTGAACCTTTAGCACTAACCTTTCTACAGGTGATGCATGCTCTAAGAATTTTTCTAACTACATTCCTTGCGGATGGTATCCAAAAACTATTCCTAATATTTGCTAAGGTAGCTTCAGCACCTGTCTGAAAATAGAGAAAATGAAAATGATTAATAACAATATAAGTAAAATTATGGTTGGTGGGAATTATCATGGGATATTTCTGATTCCTTGGGATAGAGGAGTTTCTTAACCGTCCTCCATTTCGAAGTAATCCACCATCATCTAAAAATGGATGGAAGTTTAACAATTTACATGAGTTTGGAAGTGGAATTTCCTTTTCTAAATATTGAATTTCATTAGAAAATGAAGTTCTTTGAATATTTTTTACGATACACTTCAAGGATTCTGATAGTTCTTTGCTCTTTTGGTCCCTTGTCATTACAGGTCCAATCAGTCCAAGAGGATCGAATATCCTTGCGATAGTAGAAATTACTGATTTCTTTGTGACTATGAGACTGGCACAGTTTGAAGTCATGGGAGAAATCTTGAAAGCAAATGAGTCTGGATGTGGCTTCCACAAGAGTCCTAGGGTCTCGGTTGAAGAAGAATAAGAAAGGTCTTTATCTCGACACATTGAGTCTGGTAATAGCAAGGGATTACTAGCTGACCACTTGTGAAGTTCCATTCCAGCACCCTTTAGTAGTGACACTTGTTGTTCTTGGAGTTTTCTTCCGGATTCTAAATCATCTGCTCCAGTAAGAAGATCATCCATATAGACATCAGACATTATAACATCTGCAGCTAATGGATATTGGTCACCGTCATCTATGGCAAGCTGTTTCAAAGATCTTGTCGCAAGGTATGGTGCACTCTTGGTGCCGTAAGTAACTGTAGTTAATCTGAAAATCTTCCCAGGGGACTCTTATTCACAGAAATCTTCACAGGTTTTACTTTCGTGGTGGTACACACCATGATGAGGGAGATAATACACAACATCAGGATCATTATCTTCTACTACTTCTTCCATGTGTCCCCTTTCTAAATATTCATGTATAAAATTTCTATATAATTCCAATATTTTTGGATCTTTAACTAATCTTCTCCACAAGGAGTTAAGTCTACGTAATGCCGTTAATTTCGAATCTCCCAAGCAACTCGGATTCTTTGACGAAGGCATTTTCACAATAAAACGACCAGTTTCATCTTTATTATAAGTACTCGTAAAGTATTCTTCACATAATTTTTCTTCTCTACTCATTGTAGGAATTTCGAAATCAGGACAATTTTCAATTTCCCAAAAGCGTTTGATACTATTATTGAGCTCATTTACATCAATAACTAGTCCACAATAGCTCTTATAGGGTAATTATGTGACATGACGCCACTAGCTATGTAACCAAATACTGTATCTTGTAACATCAACTTCCCTCCTGCTAGTTTTATTTTCCCATGATTTAGAATTTCAAAGAAAATCTGATTTGATAAAGCAAATCGATTCTTCAGGTGAATAGAAATTCTCGTCCGATAACTTTATATATTCAGGAATTTTTATCCCACTAATATCTTATTTATTTGTTGGAGTCAAACCCGTAGTTTTCGGAACAACAAGAAATTCCATTAATTTCTGAAACTGTCTATTTTTATTCGAAACCACGGCAGACACCTTGTTCTTCATAACTTGCGAAGTCCCGTTTATACCGCAAATAGAGGTATTTACTCGTTCACTTTCCAATCCCAAAAACAAGGCGGCATCCTGTGATATCAAGTTACACATACTCCCACAATCAAGAAGCGTTCGTAGAGGAAAGAGTTCCCCGCGGTTGTTTTGACAATAAACTATGGCGGTGGACAACACCCCAGTTGAATGACCCTTAGCATGTCCTACGAATTCCTCCCCTTCGGTGTCAAATGAAGGGATAGTTTGTTTCGGCTTGAAACATTCGCTGTTTACATTTAGTTTTGGTTCCAGAGTTGGCAAAGTTTCGCTAATTTGACTCCTTTGGCTATCGAACTTTCTCTCAAAATTTCTACACAAAAGTGAATTGTGCCGCTTAGAGCAATTGTGACAATTCCGCGAACTTTTGCATAGAGCTACTCTATGAGAAGAACTAAAACAATTTATACAAAGATTGTTCTGTTTCACCGAATTAAACCTTTCATAAACACTTAAATCATTACATCTTTACATCTAAATACTGGATGAGGTTGTTGTTTACAAATTACACAGTTTACTGGATCCAATTTAGCTAGAAAAGATTTCGTTTTATAACTTCGTTCCGATGGAACAGCTATTGCATTATTTGTTTGGATGTTTTCTAGTATTAAACAGCGTTTTAACAAAAAATCCATAAAATCGTCCCATTTAGGCAGTTTGGTAGAGGCTAAGTTGAGCTCATAATTTTTCCTTGTTTCCTTATCTAATTTTCTTAAAATTAAATTTATCAATAGTACTTCGGAAAATTCGTTTAGTTCTAATCCTACCATTTTTAAACCTCTTAAATGTTTTTGACAACAATCTATTAAAGTTCTTAAATTTTTAGCTGATTCGTGAGTAAATTTTTCCAATGATAATATTTCACTAAAATGACTATTTATAATAAATTTTTATTCTCGAATCTCTTTTTCAAACATTCAAATAATGAAGTACATGAATCATCAATTGTAATAACATCCTTAGCTATTCCAGTTAGCGTAGATTTTAAGTAATATAATTTTTGAGAATCTGTTAAACTATTGTTCAAATCAATTAAAGAAATAATTGTTCTTTAAAATTAAACCAATCATGATAAGAGCCATTAAATCTTGGCAATTTAATATTATTAAAACTAATTCCACAAAGATGTAACATCATTATTCTTCAAATCAATTTTTGAAATAATATTTTTAATTCTTACTTGGATATCTTCGCAATCATCTTCCAGATCCAGGATTTCTAATTCAAGGGGTTCCAAGTCACTATCATTTGTCACTACTTCATAATATTCATTCCGAATATCACTTAATTTGATTCTTAGGCTTTTCAAGGTATCCATTTTCAATTCTAACTTTATTTTATCCTTTTCGTCCGGATTGTTAATGAAGTCTTTTATGCGTGTCAGCTGAGCTTTAATTGATCCACGTTTGTGGTTCAACACAACTAATATTTCTTTAGACATATTGCTCTATAACTATTCTAAAGATTTTACAATTACTAATTTTTCTAA
Source organism: Trichonephila clavata (assembly GCA_019973975.1). Lineage (NCBI taxonomy): Eukaryota > Metazoa > Arthropoda > Arachnida > Araneae > Nephilidae > Trichonephila > Trichonephila clavata. The sequence goes on from BMAO01032147.1 coordinate 24,347, forward strand.
GGTTCGACAATTCCGCAAGCGGACCAGTGTTGCCGATATATAAATTAATGGACTGTAAATTTAACAATAAAATTTTAATGAGCGAAAACGGATCCCAACCATATATGGGATCACTACACTTTTCGAACTGAACACAAGGTTACTACAGTTGGCTCGGAGCAAAATCTATACAAGGAATTCTCGCCAATGGCGCCAACACGTATTATACCGTCGGCTTACTTCGTTAAATTAAAAGACGTCGCCAAATGTTAAGATATGCAGCCAATAATGGAAGACGTTCCCGCTCATGTTTGAACACAATAATAACAATGATGACATATTTAGCGCCATTTTTTTGAATTAGGGACGTCTTTTGATTTAGCAAAATTGGTCGATGGTATGAGTGATGGGAATAAAAGTCGCACTGTCCAGCTACACGAGGGCTTTTTGGTGACGGACTTCGTAATTTTGAACCATGGTCAAGAGACGAGGGCGA